>JAUZND010075101.1:0-38592 GCA_034780555.1 Coelogynopora nodosa
GTTAGAATATTCCGAATTTTTTCCATTTTTTTGGCGCCCTTATAAAATTGAGCCCCCCCGGTAACATAATCCTGGATTCGCCACTGAAATGTGTGTATTAATAGCTCACGTTTAAAAATTGAGCTCACTTATAGCTATTTAAAAATTATCAATTGTTTTACTTTCAAATTTGACACTATAAAAATAAATATTAATAATAGTAATTATCATTATAAGAAGCCCTACTTATAAATATAATATACATATATGTAATAAATATATCAAAATTTAAAATATTAATATGATATAATATAAGTTTAATAGATATATAAGCACAACACAATAAATAAACATGAAAAACGTAACAAAATAACTTTAATCTTGAAGTGAATTTTAGTTTAATAAATACTTTTAATATATGGCCCATTATATATTTAAACATATTAAATTACTGTTTCAAATAATGTACACTATCTTATACTTTTAATTAATATATACTGTAAATGCATTAAGTGAATTTATGTTAATTATAATACTTACACTATACTGTAACTATAATGCTATTTTAATAAGTATATCTTAAACATTTCATAAATATTTTAACGACGCGTTTATCTGTATACCGTCTTTTTCGTAAACATTTAAAAAACAGTATGTAGCTAATACAATAAATAATTAGTTTTGTAGTAATAACTATTTCGGTTTTATTAGTATAAATGTTTCATCGACATATATCATTCCAGACTTAATTAGTTAATTTTGTATTTATGTAAAATGCCTTTTGCATATTCTTAGTTTAGTGTATGAATACGTTGGCAAATTAAATACTCATCCCTAAGCAATTAGAACTAATATCTCATATAGACTCATGGTAATGACAAGCTTTATACCATAATATGTACAAATTGTTTCAATGCCTAGCTAGATGTCCGGGTAGATAATACCTACAATATGTATTATACACTTCACAATACTTATCTGTTCTTAAATCAAACGTATCGTTTGTTATCATACCTTATTCATATTATCCTAAATAACAGCAGCATCCTGTTTCGTCTGGTTGTACACGCTATGCACTTATTTGACTATAGTATAACAACACTATAATCAATTGCTATAAATGACGATAAGAAGAAACTTCACATTATGCTCAACAAAATATAAAACAGTTTGTGGGCAATGATGTAAGGTTCGTACTGAATAAAATGTTTTGGGAACATATTTGGAAGTATATTGGAAAGTTTTTTTATTATACAAAGTTGACAAAAATATAGGTTTATCATTTGATAAGAACATGCTGGATGATAAATACAATATTGTTAAAATATCTGATTTAAAAAAATATGTTATGTCTGAATGCGACTGTGATAATTGTAATTGAAAAATGCGACCATACGATATATAAAATGCACATTTATATTGTTTATGTTAAGTTAAATTTATTAGATTTTTTTTCTAATTTGAAACGATTTTATAAAAAGAATCAATTTGTAATAACTTATGCTATTATTATCTCAACATAACTTAATACAACATAGTCGAAACAAACATACAATACTTCTAGCAGAAAATATTACTATTGCTTATCATATTTCACCTCAAATATAATATGTTGTCTACCGATTTTTAAACCTATATTAACTTATATAAATTATATAGGTTATATATTTTATATGAATATAATAAATTTAACCTATATTAACCTATATAAACCTACTTTTATACCGATAGTAAACCAATTTTTTTACAAAGAAAAAGTTATTTGCATTAATACTATTTTAGTTTTTGTATATAATTATTTACGTCATAATTACGTCATATTTACGTCACACAAAATATATGAAAATTTATGCTTTCTTTGTGTTTATTTATGTTAATTATTGAAAACTTATTGTAAATATTAATTAAAGAGTGATACTAATTCTGATTTTGAAATGACTTTTAAAAAATGTATATATTTACTTAGCCTACATTATTTATGAAAATTGTTAATTAAATTAAATTAATTTAGATAAATATGTTAATCTTATTTAGAAATTTGTTACAATATCATTTTTACCAACAATTAGGAATATTAAAATCAACATTTCTTCATTTAGAAGTGTTTATAATGTATCAACTGAATATTACATATAAATTATACTAAATAATATGATGATTACATTACATTATAGTATATTACAAATAAAACGGTAGTCATAGCAATTCATGCGATATACATATATAAATTGAATTTCCTTGTATAATAAGTATATAATTTTTAGAAATATGATTTTAAAATTATACGATTTTATTATTGTATTATTTTAGGCTCAAATCTTTTCGAGGTTGTAAGAGATACACCAAACCTGGACAAAGCAGGTATTTTAGACAAGCTGTATGAGACCAAAAAGCAGAAGAACATGACCAATTCCTGTGCTGGTAGCAATTGCCTACTGGAACACGGAAATCAGTAAATATGATTGCATTATTAAAATATATGAATACTAACGAAGGACTAACTTTAGAACTAAATATTTAAAACTGGTAATACAGATATACGTAGTAATTATATTTATGTTTTTAAAAGTGTTAAATTAACATGGCAACCTTTTGAAATATGTAAAAAATTAATACCATTAAATTTTTTGTAAATATATTCGTAATTTTCATAATTTTAAAATGTTTTCAATTATATTAATACACTGTAATTTTAAATATGCTTCCTTTACTTGAAATAAGTTTTTTAATTAAAACTCTAATTCGATTTAATGTATAAATTGTAACTATAATAAAAAAAATATATATTTAATATGAATAACTTTTATATGCGATTAGGTTAAATCAATCGATACAAGTTTATTTCTATATTAAAGTTATTTCATAGATATATACTGTAAACATGTCTTTCAGTTAATTAACAAAATATTAATAATAATAAATCAATTTATAATTATTGAACTTACTTACCTTACTAAATAAACTTCTGCGCAGATTTCAATTTTCAACCATCACCGAAAATGGTGGCTACATTCTCGTCAAGAATTGGGAATCTGGAGTTGAAACTCGACGAAACTTTCAAGGTCAAGTTTCTGAGCGAAATGCAACTATTAAAATCGACCAAGAACAACCGCAACATTGCAGCAAAATGGGTGGCTGCACTACAGAGGCACTACATCTTGGCAGCGGCTTCATTAGCACACATGTACGTTCTCTTTTTACGGTTGATGTAAGGATTACATAAGATTACATATTTATTGAGGAACGATGTTATTGATAGTGATAATGGCATCAACTGGTCATCCTATGATCTATAAGTGTTGAATAATTATTTATTATTTTTTTATTATTTCATATTAAATATTTTTTGAAATTATCAAAATAAAATAGTTTGGATTTTATATATAAATTCCCGATAAAGCTTTAACAAAAGCGTTAAACATATTATATCTAAAATTTGTTATTTATAGATTTAATATTATAATCAGCTTGTTCCTTATCTATCCTAAATAGTTGAATCAAGGTAAAATTGGTGGCAAACTTATATTAATATGTGTTCGTTAAATGAGTAATTGCTTTGGCCCAAAGATTCATGTTCAAACTAAAACGTGAAAATTATCCGAACCATTTAGGAAAATGTCACAGCTCAATGGCCCGGCTGGACAGATGCTATGGCTGGAATTAAAGATTACAAGCTGGAAATTGTTCAAATGGTTGTTATGGGCGACAAACTAGCCGAGGGAGGCGATATTCCCAGCGTATTTCACGACTCTTCCATACTTTCAAAGACTTCAAAATCAAAACAGGCAAGTACAATAGTCACGGGACATACACTTTTTTTTGATGAACAACTAAGGCATTAAGTTGTGCTTGTTCACGTAAGCCTAAGAACAATATAGTGTTTAAATACTGCAATTTGCATATACGTGTATGTATGCAATACGATGAATTAAAAAAATACATTAAATAAAGTGGACAGTTCTTTTAAAATGAACGTATGTAAACTATAGCCATCCATCACAAATAGTCAACATTGGCTTCATTTTACTGAACATGTTATAAACCGATGTTTTACTATTTGTGACGTATATAACACACGTTAGGAATGCGTTGGGTTTTTTGTAGTTTGGCTGCAGCCGTGGTATGGTGAGAGAAATACCGTTCGTGTGTATTAAGTCTTCTCGTTGTAGTGTACAATTATACATTATGTTTACATACATTTTCCAACATACTCAAACAAAAATCAAGTTGCATTTTCATTTCAATTCACTCTAAAAATAGCAAATGTGTTTGTTGACTTCGAATTCTTTACATCTGTGTGTTTACTGTCGACATCAGGAAATATATATATTACAATATGACATCTTTGAGAACTATATAGAGTTAAATAGACTATATACAATATTATTAGAAGTAATCACATTTCTTTAGCTTTTGAATTGAATTTATGTTTTTAGTATTGTATCATTATATATTTATTATTATTTAGTTATTAGTTTCATTGTGTAAATATTTCCACATTATTCTACATTACTAGCGGACGATAAAAAGTATGTCTCACTCAATAACTGTTTTAATTATAATTACTCGTGAATATTGCTTTATACAAAATATTGTTTGTAAGTGTACGTACCATGGATAAGTTAAAATTTGTATTTATACACTTATTAATTTAGAATAGGACGTAAATTCCTCGGAAACACGATTTGTACTGTAATTATTTTGTTAACATCGTTCGCATCTCAGGCCCTAACATCTAAGTAATGTTTCACAGATTAGAATCAAATATTTTGTAAAACATTTAGATTGGGATAACTCCATATAATATCAAGATAAACGTAAGTCAATTGATAATACGTAGTCGTGTAAATATAACATTATTGTATATAAGATAAAACCTCGATTTATCTTTTACATTTTAAGTTATTTACTTTATATTGTCGGTTATTCTGTGACCGGTAACATACCAACTTTTTTTTATAATGTTCCTATCCTTTTACATACTTAACGCGACAGCTGCTTCTGCCAACGGACCGCTCGGCAGTCTACTCGGTCCAACTCTCGGTTTGTGATGACGTCATTGAGCTTCTGCCAAACTGTCAACACACTCGTCGGTTTATTCTGGTCGACAACTCCACTCAGGTCAAGGGCATTAAACTATTTAGTAATATATATATATATATATATATATATAGATCGTGGTATCAGTTCATTTTTTTAAAGTCGTATTGAATATTAGTCTTTTTAGTAAAACATATATATTAGAAAAAGCGTATATAAAAATCCATAATTTAAAAATAAGAATTATGTAATAACCCTGTTGTTTAACTTTGTTTAACAAGATAATTACTATTTTATTAATTATTATATACGAATAAAATGTACAAGTAGTGTGCGTGTATGATGTTTCACTTCTTTTGAAAGAAAACAATTTGTACATCCTAAGATTGTTATTTAGGTTCCTAGGAAACATACATGAAAGAGTCCTGTGTAAAATTTGATAAGGGCAGCAGTGCTGAAACCCTAATTTTACGACTAATGTCATACATATTGATCCCATGTCGACTCTCAGGTGACCCTCAACACTGCCGCGGGAACGTCCTCAGGTGTTCGGCCTTCACTGAAGTTGGTCAACTCGGTCCTCTCAAACCAGGGACGAATCTGGCTGTCCTCCGATGAGGTACGCGTCTCCTGGACGGATCTCTTCATTAATCAAGTGCACAATAGACTGGGACTGTTGAAGGGTATTCGACCCTGGCCTTATCACAATGAGGATCCATTCTACGACCATCTTACGGGTAAGTGTTCTTACAGATTATAGTTTGCCGAGGTGATGTTGTTCAATATTTCATTTAAAAAATGTATGAATTGATTGATCGAATAAGTTATTGAAAAATAAATTGTATTATCATTTAAATTGCTAAATATATTTTTTAAATATTATTATAAATTGTAAAAATAAATCATTATAAACTGTATTATGAAATATTGACGTTCATTATTAAAATTAAAAGGTATAATATATCAAATAGCGAATTGTCACCAAATAAAACTTCGTTTATGTTAATATTCTCGGAATATCAAAACAGCTAGGAATTATTTTATATGTTAATATTCTCGGAATATCAAAACAGCTAGGAATTATTTTATATTATTATTTAATTTTTAGACATCCCTTATATATTATATATATCTGTTAAAATGGATCCAACTATTGTGTGTATATATATATATATATATGGTCTGTATAATTAATGTAGAAGTGCGGTCAAATATCGAATATGTATCATGCGAGGAATTAAATACTGATTTATGTGCTGAAATATTAAACACAATAGGGTTGAAAACAAGTACTTCGTTGTTCATTTATAGTTGGTCATAAAAATTTATACTCCAATGTGTGCAAACTATTTTTCGGATACGTAATGATATTTATTACAATATACAACATTTCAATTTCCGATGTTATCATGTATAGGCTGCAGATAAATCAAGAAAAGAATAGGATGTGCTGTAGATGTTTATTTATAGACCTACTACACATTATACAATAAAGTTTATTATATAATACTAAAATATACACATACATATATATATTTATATATCATTTATCATTCCATAATATGAATATTTACAGGTATAGTATTCTGTGTAACAAGCATCGAATAAAATTAATTACAAAAATAAGGAAATAATATTGCATGTTTTCGTATTCGTATTCGAATATGATTATATTTAGATATACAATAGTAGCAATTGTAAAACATTAAAGAATTAAAGAATATTTAATTAACTACATTAAACTATATGAAATTTAAGTTACCATTAGTAAAAATCGAATAACATCACATTCATATAATATATACAATCTTTCCAAATATCTATTTATTTTACTAGCAAACTATAATTTTTTATATGCTATAGGCAAATTATTAGATGTTTGTAATTATATACTTTTGATACAAAATGAAAAATAATTAATTTTGGGTTATATCAAATTATATTAATTTTTTATAGGCGAAAGAAGTGTCAATGCTATTCCTAATATACAAGGTGTGGTCCAATTTCATACGCAATTTTCCAAAGATACCGTCGGGGGTTCAACTTTAACTGCTCCGATAAATGCGCATTGGAAACTTGTTAAAGATTTGGTATCACAAACTGAGGTAGGAATTTTATACTTCAAAATATATAAAATTAGTAATGCAAATTAGTATGTAAAACTGAATATTAATAACTGGTTATTAAAGACCAATTCATTATTTAAGACTGGAAGACTGGTTTTTTAGATTGGTTATTAAAGACTTGTTATTTTAAACTGGTTATTAAATAATGATTATGAAAGACTGGCTAAAATACTGGTTTTAATTTTTGTTTATTTGACATAAAAAGCAATATTAAAATCTTTCGATGTATTTAGTTATATGATCAACTAACAGGATCAATTTCTCATCTTATGTAAAGCATTTTGCAATCTAGTTACAGCGAACTGCATTCAACCAGGACAAACAATCACGTTACCGGATAGTTAAAATTAAAGCATACATTTACCAAAAAACAATAATCATAAAACAAGATTTGTATTCAACATGAAAGAAAAAGTTATTATTTCAATTATTTCAATACAATTACCAAAACTTTAGCAATTTAACAAATACTATAATCATTATAACAAAAATCTTCATAAAAGTCATACATTTTTTCTTATAAAACATCTTCTGCCATCAATATCTTGTCTTGCCAAACTCTGGAATCAAACGTTTGTGCACTTAGGTCAAGTAATTGCATTGATAGCTTCATTTCCCAGTCTCATCGGAATTCTTGAACGCCACTGTTCTTAGGTTAAACCTTGAGTAACTCGTTGATTGTTGGAATCAATAAGTTCATCCCTTACAGCTCTCGTGGTTAATTGTCTACTGATAGTTGCTTTAAAACAGCTGTTGGCTTGTTCCACAATGTTCAAAAAAGGACTGTAGGGGGATAGGGTACGAATAAAAAAACGATCTTCATGCTAAGGTGGTATAGTAGTGTGAGATGCGGTCTTGCTCCATCATGTAAGATAACTATCGGACCTGGAAAGAGCGGGGCAGCTTCGACATTGATCAAGGGGTCAATATACATATTTGGTACCTATTATGATCCAATGTTTGCTGCTGAAGATCGAAGTATACTAATCCAACATCAGCATTGATTGCCAGGAAGAGGTTGATATTCCGGCCCCTAACTATAATAACCTGCAGAACTCTTTCGCATATAAGAGCTTTCCTTGATTCCTCCTTGTGTACACATTGAAGCCACATTCATCAATGTACACTATGCTGACATTCACTGGTAAGGGAGTAAACCATGTGGCGTATTGAAATCGTAATTCTTTGCTTGCTGTAATATTGCGTCTAGAAGGGACGTCCGCTTGCTGGAATATTGCGTCTAAAAGGGACGTCCGCTTGCTGGAATATTGCGTCTAAAAGGGACGTCCGCATCTTTCTAAACAATATTTACAGAGATGATTTGATTGTGAAGATGCCTATGAATTATGCCTATGGCTTAATCGTTTATTCTTGTCAAAGTAGTGAACGGCTTCTCTCTAGCGATGAGCAAAATTGTTTCAAGCATTTCGTCATCAACTCTCCCATGCCGCTGTCCTCCCTGGTTCCTTCTCTCAAATATCCCTTGGTGCTTCTCGCCGTATCTCTATTAATATTCCGGTTGTACGTTAACAGTAGATGATCCTCTCCGTTTTCAAAACATATTCACTATTCTTTGTCGTCGATCTTCATTGTTGACTTGCCGACGACGTGGTCTTTCCTGGGCATTTCTTCGTTGAAAAATAAATATTCGTAATTCATTTCAATATATATAGTGTAAAATGATTGCATACTTTGTTAAGCAGACACCTCACTACGTTATAATGAATACAGTTCGCATGCTAAATCACACTCATTTTGTTACGTAATTAGTAGAAATGGTTATTAGAATGCATAAAATTGTAAGAGCGAAATATATTGTAATCTGAATGATCGATTTATTCAAATTAATCTCATATTAAATTTGGTAAACACTATATTTGCTATTTAATGTTATATTTACATTTTAAAGTTATTAAAAATACAAAGGTACTAACTATTTCAAGTAATGAGATAATTATATAATTGTCAATTGTTTAATATCTTGCCTGCATGATTTCAACAAACAAAATCTTTAAATGTTGTATCTAAATAATTTCACGTGACATTTATGATTTCTCTGTCAACATTTTTGTTATACTGATTTTAAATTAAGCTGTAAAGGATGTCGTTTAATGTTAAGGATGTAAAAATAGATTCTAAAATGAACAACATGAAAAAATGCTTATGATTCGCATGATTGAACATAATTTGAGACACATCTTACATCCTCATAATAGTTATAGCGCTGTTACCACTAGTTTCAGACGCGTCACCTTTCAATAATGTTATGTCCGTCTGACCGATATCATTATAGATGAGCCTTATACATTACATGAATAGGATTCGCTTGATTGCACATCATTTGAAGAGTATTTTCAAGGCACTCTATTTAAGAGTGCTTGCTCTTTTACGACCTCGTAGTTGTTATAATGCGTGTTTTATATGCGACGCATTTGAAAAAAATTATGTCCGTCTGATCTATTTGGTTATAGGCCTAGATGCATCTATATAAAAGTAAATTGAAGTAATATTCAGACAACATTTTTTTAAATATTAAAAGCTTATAATATAATATAATATATTGTGTCATATCAATTGATTGTTATGTTATGTTTATATCAAAACTAATTGTTTAGATTATTTAAATATATTAGTGGATTATATATGACATTGTATTTAAGAAATATCGATTCACAATATATATATACGTAATATATATAGATTTATATATTAATTAGAAATACTTAATAAGTTTGTATTATAACAATTATTAGATGATATGTACTTTGCTTAAGTAAAGTTCAAAGTTCAATAGTATAAAGATAGACATTCCAGTTATGTTTGTACTGCTTCTGTAATGAATCAGTTCATAAACTATTTAAGAGAATATTATTTTGGAACATATAATCTTATTCTCTAAGAGTTATCACGTTAATACATATGCTTGATACTTCGATTCAAAACTGTGAGAAAATATTTCAACTTTGATCATGTAACATCAATTGAGTAATATACAATATGAGTCAATAATTTATCTAACACAACTTACTTAAATAATTTTTGTTTGAAATGATTTTGGATTACTTTCCAAAATATCCACTGCATTATGCAATTATCAGCTGACAGGAAAAAAATAGTTGACTAAAATAATATATTTGTATATATACAAATAGCTATAGATGACTAAATTTAAAATCTGTTACATAATAAATAGTATTTATAATTATAATTTGAGTTTAGTTATAAATTGTATTATTATAGTTGTAGCCATTGTTGAAGGCATTGTTGAAGGCATTGTAGCCATTGTTGAAGGTCACCGTTTAAAAAAATTAATTAAATATAATTTAAGTGAAGAGATTCCATTATGTTAATATGACTTTTATTGAGATTATATTGCGACAAATTTGCAAATTGTAATATTTGTATTAAACCAATAATTATAAATACTCATAATTGTATTGTTTATATATTTAGTAATTTAACTAAACACATTGTACAAGAAAGTCTATTAGTACACAACACTAAGAGTTGATTATATTTTTTCATCGACAAAATGTTGTCATACTATTTTCAAAATGTTAACTGAAAATATAATGTTTGACGCCTTTACAGAGGGATATATTTCAGTGATGTATTTACAAAATATTATGTGTAACATTAAAATACAAAAATATTGTAATATAGAAAATTAAATGAATAAATACGAATGTTTTACTTGACATTGTCTGAACTGTGCAATATTTAGATCTTTCAAACGGACCACGAAGACGGTGATTCAGTGGCAGTATGGGTGATGGGTACCGACATTATCAACCACACACTGGTCACGAATTTAACGTTCCACACCGACAGTTCACCTCCACTGCTGTCCAACCTGACATTGGTTCGAGATGGTCGAGATGACATTCGTGTCCATAGTTCAAAAGAACTTTATAAATTACAGTGAGTGTATTTTTTAGTAGTGATATATATATATATACTCTTATTGTAATTATATAATGTTGTGTAAGGTTTAAAAACTTAGTATACAGTTATAGAGTGTTATTAAGGAATTGTTTTTAATTAAATATTTACACATAACATATATTGTATATACGAGTATATATATTATATACTACACTTTTTGATTACTCCTAGTTTGATAAGTATTAATATTAATCTGAAAATTCTTGTAAAATATACGTTGACGGCATATTAGCTAGTATATTTTCCTATTTTAATCACTGGACCTATACATTGATAAAAAGGCACAGTGTAATTATTTGTTTAATAAACAAATTAATCATATTATATAATGACAAGATAGGGATAGAAAGCGGACATATAAACGTTTTAAAGATTTATCTCAACTTGATATAAATCGAATCTGATTAAAAATCCTTATTTTATATCAAAACTAGTACTTAATCTCAATTTGATCTCAGTGTTATTTCCAACTGATATCAATCATCTGACGAATAATGTTTGGTAAATAATATTTACAAATGTTACACCATCATTTTTATTTATTATAGTGTATTAATAAAAATTCCATAATACTGTATATAGTTAAATCTTTGTAAAAATTTAAATGTCGCGGTCTATTTGTTTAAGTATACCAAATTTATCATCTTTTCTTTAAGTCTCCGAAACGCGAATAAGGGAGTGTATTATTTTTATAATTTGCATGTTGAGTGGTATGTCTTATTAATAAATTTTTTGTATATAAATTTGTATCAATTAACGTTGAAAAATATGTTCAGTAATATTGAATTTGTACAATCTTTACAACTAGGATTAAATGTTTATATTTGTTCAATATTTCAATGGAAGGCAAGGGAACTTTATTCTGTCTTCATGCATAAAGAGAGTTAATATGGTATAGGTATGTATGTATGTAATCGACTTAAACGCAAACACCAGATTTCTAAACAAAATTCATCGACACTTATAAAATACTTTTTTTCAAACTAATAATCGGCATTTCGCTTTGTTTTACGCCTTAAAAGAGTTCGTTGGGAGTCACAGGACCCGCACAGCGGACTCTCCACCGTCAAATGGCAGCTCTTCGACAACTTTACCAGACAGAGTCTGATCCTGGGTGAGAGCAATGTGGGCCACCAGGGCTTCCCAACCCTCGCCGGGTGCACCGCAGTCCACCGGGCGAGCGACTGCTACTGCACTAGCATGGCTGGATGTTTCTATTCGGTGTTCGAGATCAGCCCGACAAAAGGTGGGTGACATATTATTCACAATACTAAATTGATTCAATAATACTCCCGTTAATATATGCAATGCACTGTTCTATCAGTTTGTGTGTGAGGCTGGAATCTCAGAAATCGGAAATTATTAAAACTCGCACAATTATTTATTTTAGATAAGTACATTATAGGCTATGCAATAATTCAACAGTCGATCAATAATCGAAAATTTACATTCTCGACAAGTTAGTGTGTAGTGATCGCAAACTTATATACGTTTAATACGGTACAGTAAAATGCTCTGTCTACGCCACAATAAAGAAAATATGTTTATTTGTAAATTATATTATTTTGTTCAATATTTAAAGATATTTAAGGCGATATTTAAATTTTCACAGATTTGGTGAGCAAACAATAATTTATTAAACTAAAATTTAGTTATGTTTATAATGCTTCAATTAATGCAAAGTGCAAAATATTAATCACCAAGAAATACATAACTACCTTTTTTAAACTAAACAAAATTAAAAATACATTTTTTTAGTCTACTGGAAATTATTTATTTATTATATGAATAGTTTTAGTAGACCTCAATTTATTCAATAAAAAAATTGGAAAAAGTTTAATAAAAAAATTATGTATTCAAATATTTCAAAATATTAATTAACAATTTATCAATTAATGAAATAAATCAAATAAATATTGGATATAACTAGGTATAACATATTTTTCAAATATTATATTAATTGTTCCCCCTTTTAAAATGTAATGCAGACGGTTCAAATATTTATTTAAAAAGGCTTTATTCTTTATTAATGATTTTATTTATTATATTATATTTCATTAGTACATGAACTGCATGTTTGAAGCGAATTTTATATTACTATTGGAATATGTTTATTTATATACTGTATATTATAAGAAAATAGATAAATTAATTTTGAAAGATATCGTTATTTCTGTTTAATTTTCTAACTAATTAAATCGCAATATGTTTATTTGACCGTATCAACCGTTGCACCTAGATTCTTAAATACACTTAGCTTATTCAAATTACTCTCAAACTGCAAGGTGTATATAGGGCTTATGATATATGTAAAATTGAAAAATGTAGAAAATAGTCCTAGGTATAAACATTTTACGTACACATATGATGATGCTTTTTTAACCCTTTTTTGTAAAAAAAAATTTAAAATGATTCATGCAAGCAGTAAACTGGTTCACAA
The DNA here is from genome assembly GCA_034780555.1 of Coelogynopora nodosa. Lineage (NCBI taxonomy): Eukaryota > Metazoa > Platyhelminthes > Proseriata > Coelogynoporidae > Coelogynopora > Coelogynopora nodosa. Next base: position 13,531 of record JAUZND010075101.1, read on the forward strand.
TATGTATCATTCTATTTCATTTATATCAGATGGTACGTTGATGCCTAATATGCATCTCTCCGAACACAATTATGACCTCTTCTTCGAAGTAACAGTTACTAACAATGCCCAGTTGTCAACAGTGCTCTCAATGAAGGTCCGTATATTTCGTAGTTTTTTAAAAAACATATTGCATTATAATAATTAAACCAGAACAATTATTAAAATATCATTTGCTGCTTTATCGTCATTGAATATTTGAACAAAAAAGTAATTTTAATTAAATTACCGTATCATTTAATAAGAGATGACATTTATTCAAATGAGATCGATTTAACATAACAATTCAAGTATTCCCTGCCTATTACGTTGTTGCTGAATACATGTATATTATTTTATTACATTTTAACTAGTAATGTTGAATTTAGTATTATAGAGATTAGTTTTTAAATACGTTTGGATGTTCCTTAAGAATTTTTTCTATATTTTCTGCAATTATTTTTGAGAAATTGCAACAAACAGAACATTGTGTTTGTATTTGAATACAATCCCCCAATGTATAACTATTTTATATTTTAATAAGATAAAATTATGCACTAACAGATGGAGTGAATTCAGGAATTGCATTATGGAAGGTGTCATATACAAAATGGGCGTACATCTTTCAGGGGATTCATATATTTAAAAAAAAATTCTCACTGTTATTTTTATAATAGTTTGTATTGATTGTATGCAAACATTATACTATGCAACCAGCTAATATTTATAGTAATACAAATAGTATATATAATTATTACATTCTTCCAGAATGGTCAGTGAGGCCAAGCCCTCTTGGCCCCTAGATCCGCCCCCTGAAAACTGCCCGCTATATACATTGCATTACTATTTTCACCATGTTTATTTGAAAACTCTTGAAATATACTATATTTATATAAAACCACACAACTAAATCTATCGCTAAATAGCTTCCTCCTGTTTTCAGATATCTATCGACACGTCTGCCCCACACCCTGGAACGGTGCATGACGGCATCCTCGGTAGTCCAGAAATTGACTACACATCTTCACTCGACCTAGCCGGCTACTGGGGCGGATTTGTTGATCCAGATTCAGGCATCGCTTTCTACAAGTATCGATTTGGTGAGAGCTGCTATAAATCGCAAGACTTCTCGCTCAATCAAAACTCAGGCGTAAGTATTTAAAAAATGACGACACACGTATATATGTATATATATATTTTTGTAAAATATGTATATATTCTATAATATGAATATAAATGGGCTTATACACAATACATATACATATTATAGAAACATATAGAAATATAATATAAATGATATTATTAAACTATTTCAAAGATTACAATCTGTTTTTTTCAGAGTAGAATACATTTTTTATAATCTATTATATGAACAAATACATAATACATTTTATTTATTTTATAAAAACGCAATAACGTAATTTTCATATAATTTTAAAATTAAAATATTATAATTTAACTTTTATTCCTCATCTGTGGTTATATTAATATTTATAATAAATCAGTGATTTTGAAAAGGATAGACCGGGATAAACCGGGATTTTGAAAGGAAGAGAAAATAGGTTACTTTTATGTACTGTATTGGTAAACAACAATGTAAGCAGCAAGGAGTAACTTGAATTACAAAGCACTATTCTAACTTCTCTCCTGCAGGAAACTTCGGAACAGGTCGCCCGTTGGACAGCTCCTCGTGTTGGCAAGTACTATCTGACAGTTGTTGCCTACAATCTCGCCATGGCGCCATCAGCTCCCGTCTGCTCCTCGGGGGTGCTCATCGACACAACGCCACCCCGGCTGCTCCGACTATCGGTGGCCACTCTCTCGGGGCAACCAGGCCTAGTCCGGTCTGCTGACAACCCAGGTGATCGGGCCGTGTACTATATGCACCCGGCGGGAGGAGTGAAACAGCGGGTGGCGAATGCCTCGGCGCATTGTTACAGTGTTGCAAGCGCTGTGGAACTCGATCTGTATCCTGATTGGTCCATTCCGCACCGGAGATCTGTGGACAAGGTGATGACTGACGAGGCGTGTACTGCTGTAGGACCGTGGGTCAATCAAACTCTCCTGCCACGTGAAAGTCCTGTGAGTGGTAATATTTCGTTTTGTTTAGGTATAATTACAGCTCTTCTCGATTATCAATTTAATAAATGTCAAAACATTTTTATACGCGCTAATCTTGATTTAGTATTATAATTTAGGTATCAAAATATACAATAAAAGTTTTTAATTATTTTTTTAATAAATGAAGATGTTAAACATTATAAAATATATTTGTGATGTATCCTATATCAACTAAATAGATTGGATTTTTATTCTGTGTACATTACGATGTTCAATGACTTGTAGTTCATAGAACCGTTATCAACTTCATATTGCACAAAGACTCATTCCCTTATTAAAATTGGGAGCATATCTGTTTAAGGAAATATGATGTGTACTGATGCAAATTAACATTAACTGCATCAACATTAATTATATAATGTATACGTCTGGTAATTTATGGCACAATACCTGAAAATAATTAAAACTAGCTACGGTAACTTCAAATGTTATAGCCAATTTAACAGTATTTTATTTTAAAACAACTTTTATTTGGTTTGTTATTAATCGATTTTTTTAAATAGTAGCTGAAAATAAATATATGTATTTCCAATTTTAATAAAAAATTAGCCAAATCTATTGCTGTAGTTCTCGACTATCTCCTAGATTTTAATAAATATAATATTATAGATGTCAATATATTAAAAATAATTTACAAATCATTATTATTTCAATAATAATTAGTTAATTTATTTACACTTTTTTATTAACTTATTGTTGACATTATCCGTCATATATTTAGAAACAAGTGTACGTATGCTTGCATTTTATAAACAAATATAGATAGATCGTTCGTTATAATGACGTAAAACAAAGTTACTAAAAATATGTCTAGTTGTTAAAATACGAAAATAATAATATATTTATTGTTAGTTACATTTCCAGAAAACAAGTATTAACTTATAACCATTTTTATTGTAATATCCATATCATTACTATGATCCTTGTTATTGAAGATTATTGTCCAATTCGTCGGCTACGACAATGAGTCTCAAGTTAGAGACTTCTATGTGAGTCTTTCAACAAAAGAAAACGGCCCTGCTGATATCCTACCCGATAAATCCACTAAGGCACACCAAGAGGTGAAACTATTCCACCCGGACCTTCGGCACGGATCGATATTCTATCTGCGAATTAGAGCTGAAAATCGAGCCGGTTTAGATCTCCAGAAGGTACCAATTTCAATATATTTGATTTCTTAATATAAATTAAGTTTATTATTTTTGTAATTTTATTGAAACTAAATCGATTAGATAATAATTATTGCTATGGTAAATAGGATTTAATTTTGTTAGCATATTTTAAATATTTAATAGTAATATTAATTCATTTTTAAGGAACGTATTTTAATTAATTGAACTTAAAGATAATGGATTTGTGTATGTTTTTCTTAACCGATGCTTTATCAAATAAATTAAATTATTTGAACCTGTAGAATGTTTTCTTTTTAAAATGTTATTTAAAGAAATCACTTAACAACATTTATAGAAAATTAAATCACTTAATATTTAGATTTATCTTAGCTTATTAAATATGATATTATTTTAGAATATTAATAAATAAGGTACTGTTCTGAATGCAATATATAATGTAAATTACCAATACCAACATTTTAACTATATTTTTATTAATTCCATCGTTTAAAATGTTAGTCAACTAAGAGTTGTCACTTTTTTGTGGTAATTTTCTTTGTTTACAATTAGTATGTTGCACCTTAGCTTTGGATGTTCAATAATTTTAAATATGTGAAAAACCTACTACATTCTATTGGCTTCATATAGTACATTTCTAACAAATGAGATATATACTAGAATATATATACTGGTGAGGTTGGGAGAGAGCAGAAGGCAGCAGCACATCCCAGTCTCCCAGCCCCACCTCCTCCTCCCAAATAAAAAATAATAATCTGACGCTAAAAATGAGAATAACAGCATGTATTATTAATAAGTTTTCTTCAATATTGTTTTTTGAAAAAGTATTGTCTTCCTTGTAAAGCTGAGAAATGGTGATAGATAAGGGCTCTAAATAATATATAATTATATTATGAGTAGTTTCATTTCATTAAGGGATTCATCATTTCATCACCTGTAGATAATTGGACCAATCACAATTGACACAACACCTCCTGTGACTAATACTCTCGTTTCGGCCAAGTTTGTTGGCACTACTGACCTGTTGGCAACCTGGACGGATCCCTTTTTTGTGGACGAAGAGGATCCATTTCCACTCAAATACAGCGTCGCTATCGGTATGAATAATGTATCATATACTTTTAAAAGCTACTAATATATTTTTAAATAGTAGCTTAAAGTAATGTATATATCATATTTGTGTATTTTCACAAATCGAATGGACTAAAAATAAATAACAAATGCGATCCAAAATGTTAAATGCGCTCCATTTATGTATATCATATATTAGTCTATTGGGCCCCAAAAGTATCGAATAGGCCACGTTTTTCGTGGGGCCCAATCGAATGGCATTCGAAATGTTGGGTTATATTCGATATTCTTTAGGGCCCTTTTGATTTTTAAATATATATATATATATAATTTTATCTTGATTGTTAATTATTAATTTTCATAGAGTTTTCAGTATAGTAAACCATCATATGTTCGTCATGCATATAGTTAAATAGGCTAAATGTTGTCCAGTTAGCGAAAAATCAAAAATCTATGTATATTAAAACAGTTGATTTGTTGCTAACATGTATTATGTAGAGTATATAATAATCATACATTTAAATAAAACAGATTATGTTTTTTAAATCTTAGTATACACATTTGTTTTACAATTTTATTTTAATTCAATTTAGATAATATACACTGTACTATTGCCTATATACATATGTTTATTTAATGAAATAATAAAATATTGTGTATTTTATTTAGTTAATTATTATTCTATTAATCATAAAAAGTAATACACATATAAAATCTGTTTGTAACAGACAGTATATACGAGAAACACAGCGCACAATATTTTTACATTTATCTTAACATCATAATGGTGAATCCCTTTTTAAGTTGTATACGAAATGGTGTATAAATTGTATATTTATTTGATGTATTAAAATATAATTATAATATTTTATGTTTAGGACATATATATTTTAGGCTAAACAATTTATAACTTTTTCACAAAAAATGCCATTAGAATCGATGTTCATAATTTGTGGACTAAAAAGAATAACTTCTTATTGTATCACTTACCTAATTTGTAATATCTAAGTAGCTAACTAAACTTTGGAATATAACACGTTGCAGGTGGCAAACCCCTGGATCAGGACGTACGCCTGTTCAGTCCGCTCACAGTTGGCTCACAATGCTCCAATGTTAGCCAAAGATGTACTCAACTTCATTTGACACCGGGCGAACTCGCCCTCTTTCCTGGACGTCCTCTCTACGTCACCCTGAAAGCGACTAACACCCTCAACATGGACGGGTTTGTCGCAAGCAACGGTGTTATAGTGAAGTCCAAGTCAACGGATCTGGGAATTGTGGCCGTTGTTAGGGATTTGTCCGCCAGTGATCCACGGGTAAATCTACTGATTATTGTTGCACATTTTTAATAACAAACAACTTTGCATTTACATGTATTCAAAGCGTATTCAGTAATAATCCAAATTTGAAGTATATATTACTATTGTCTTTTTAAGGATTTTGAGGAAGTTCGATATCAAACCAATTCAGAACAGTTGATGGTACACTGGTTTCGCTTTGGATTAAGTCGAGAAGAATTAAATGCCACCTTCTCCATCGGTGTAGGATTGTTTCCGGGTGCAGATGATGCTCGAGCATATCAAACCATTCCTGCATCAATCGAAGGAAAAAAGACAATAGACGGACTCAATCTTCAACCATACAAAGTAATATTTTAAGAATTTAATTATTTAAAAAAATACATTAGTTATAAATAAATTGGTTTTATAAATAGTAAATACAGTAATAGTACATTTTTAGTATATCTTAGTTTTAATTTCTACTTTTTTAAATTTACTTTATTTTATTTTATATTTACTTTATTTTCTGTTAACTTTTCTTTTTAATGTTTACTTTTCTCCTTTCGTCTCTACTCACCCCTATATCACCCCCTACTTACCTAAACTGTTTTAGTATATTAATTTTAATGATGAAAAATATGAATAATTCGTTTATTCTCATGATGTATACAAATAAGAACAATGTTATTGATTATTATAAAGTACATGAAAAATGTATTCTATATTGTTATATATTTTTATGATAATAATACTATTTATTGAATTTTGAGACCATTTTTAGTAATTTAAATTATTTAGCAAAAATGCCTTTTTTAATCCAAACTTATGTGTTGGAACTCATTTGAATTGAGTTGTTAAATATATATACAATGAATTCTTCTAACGCTGTTGTATAAAGTTACACGTAATTGTTTTCCCGTTTTTATTGTACATTATTCTATTTATTATTTTAATTTACTCAATTATAAATATATGTGTATTGGACGACAACTAAACCATTACTGTTAAACTCTTTTCTAGTATTAACCTTTTTTTCTCTATTTATAGACTTATTATGTCTCAATCAAGACTCCCCAGAGTATGGTTTCTTCTTCAGTGGTGATTTTCATTCCAAAAATAGCGAATTATTCCATTTCTGTGAAAGATGGAACATCGTGCTCGACAGGTAAATATTGGTTTAAAACAAATAAATATTGAAATATCATAACAAGGTATAAATAAATTCAAAATGCTCTTCTTAATGGTCAGTATTTAATATACTTACGTTGAAAACATTTAAAAGAATAATAAAAAAATATTGTTTACTTATTTAATTATGTAAATGAATTTGGAATTTTTAAATTATTCGTAAAACCAAGTTCAGTATAAAAAAATTTATTTGAAAAATATAATTTTTAATCCTTCACATAAAATACTTTGAAACATCAATCAATAAATAAATACAAATTTTGTAATTTACAAAGTTCAAATATCGAAAGAAAAAACTAACTACAATATCATTATATATGAACTATATATACATAACCTACTATACATATTACTGAACCGGTTTAATGCATATAAGAACATAATAACATATTTAATTGCTATAGTGTTTTATTTTTTAATTTTATATTTTTTTATCATTATTTCGACCAAGAAAAATTTAATTTACAAAAAATTAAATAGTAAAAGTTTTAACTGTTTAAATTCTTTATTATTTTGTAGTTTCAAATGACAGCAAAGTTGGAGAGCATCATGATGAGGTAAATTTATAAACCCTTGTTTACATCATACATTTTGTTATGAACATTATAAACATTAATTGACATATACCTATATGGACATACATATACTATACATATATAGATGTATAATTCAAACATAGTGTTCATCTTTCCGTGGTATAATGGGATAAGTATAGTATACCAAAGTTGCTTATATACTTGTCATTCATATACTTTTGTATAAAATATTTCATATAATATTTCATAAAATTTCAAAAAATATTTAATGAAATATTGAATTACTCATTTTGTATAATATGATAATAATTAAATCTAATAAAAATTATTTATTTAAATGTTAATTAAACTAAATCTTTAAAAAGTCTTTATATATATATATAATTCTGTGAAATTCTGCTATATAGATATAGTAAACCATGTTATTACATGTATTTTTAAACGTTATTTTTTAAATCATTTTATTATAATATAATTAAAAAATAAATTTTGATAATTCAAGTTGGTTTTAATAGACTTATTCATGATTGGTTACAATTTTAATCAAAGTATATAATGTATCACTTTTAACACTTTGAGACATTGTTTAATATCTAAGTTCGTTTTCTATAATAATCGCTCTCAATAATTATACTTTCTCATAAGAAAATGTTGTGAATAGTTTTCATCTTAAAAACATCTTAGAATTATTTTAAAAAATTTAAATAGTTTTGTCTTCGTAAGATTTAACTTAAAATAATATACAATATATTGTTAATTGTCAAATATGTAATTTATAATTCAATACTAATATAAAATATTATATAATTTTTAATAATTTGGAAATAGAGGTCAAAATATGCATGAGGTTTACTTATGGGGTTAACAAATTTTGATCGTTTTGGTATTAAAAATAAAAATATATAAAAGAGTTATCCGTAATATAATGAATTTATTTACTTTGCTAAAAAAATGAAACTTCCTCCTTCATTAAAATAATTGTTAATGTTACACACATTTTCTGTTTACCTTAACATACTATAAAATGCCTCTTATATTTTCATTATGGAACATTACTTTTATAATAATTAATAATCAATTAATAATTAATCTAGTTAAGTTCGCCCAAACGAAAATAGCCCTCATGAACATGCTCTCCCGTAAAACTTCGCTCTTCCTTGTGTATTGCGCCCATGTAGCCTTCGCCCAACGTGACAATGCGCTCACAAGGAAATCGCCTGAGCGTCAATTAGCCCTTGCGAAATTCGCTGCTGCGTTAAAGTGACTAAATGACAGTTTCACCGACGATTGCGCCTATAATATGATAATTCGCCCTGGCGTAGTAGGACGTGTAGTATATAGGAAGCACCAAATGATTCTCTAAATAGATATATTTAGCAGATGTGACATGATAGCAAATCAAACATTTACTGAGTATACAAGACTCATTTTTGCTATGTAGCAAAATTCGTGTACACTAATGTACACTAATACACAAATTTATGTATTAGTGTACACTAATTAATAATGCAATCGCTAAGTTAGTAATATGCAATGATTGGAGAAGTTTATTTGCCATTATATTTACATGTTGCTACCATCGTGCTATCGTATCAGTGTAAATATCTGTGCCATATCTGTACTACTGCAGTGTCAATATATAAATTACTAAATATTTTCCGCACAATATGTCCACGCACAAAATACAATGTATTTATTGAAATTCTCCTTTCATATAGAAGGTATTGTCAATATGTCCTGCGGAAGGCTATCAAGCTTCAACAAGCAGTTACACTGTCCGCTGGACGCGACCCAGTCCAATCGGCGCTTACATGTCGCGCACTCGAGTTTCCCTGCTGCAGATTAACAGTGTCCAACAATCAGAACTGTTGGTTGCCACAGCGCTTCTATCGGGTTCGCAAACCAATTACACATTCACCCAGCTAAGACTGAGCGCCGGAGAACGATACCAGGTTGGCGTTGAGTTCTGTTGTAATGATGTGTGCTCAGCAAGTCATCTTTCTGATGGGCAATTCGTCAACTCGGAGATACCCGTGCCGGGAGCTCTGCAGATTAACATGGTGTCGAATTCGAAGGTAGGATAACAGGGAAACACATCTTACACGTAAATCTTTACAAAGCCGAATAAAGAGTTGATATTGATTTATTTTTAATTCAATGCATGAGTGGAATGAATACGTATGATATCGTGTCGGCTCATTAAAATAATATTTATACAATTTAAACTAATTAATAATAATGTAAACTTACCCGATAATATGTCATATTTATTTTCTGTCTGTGTGTAAGTTCAACGAGATCTGTTTTAAAAGTGAATCATTTTATTTTGAAATGTCTCTTATTTTATAAATATTGCATTTGATCTATACGTTGGAATGATTTATTGTGTGTGTAATTGAAGTACATATTATATATATTTTTATTATATGACATATTACTAAATAAAAAGTTTCACCCTCAATATATAGTATCCAATCACAATGAAAGTAAAATACAGTTTATTATTTTTGTCTATATTACTCAGTAGATAAGTTAAATAAACCTAATGTTGTGTTTTTGTAGTATTATTCAAATCACAATTTGTCTTCAAATAAATCCTCTAACGCGAATATCGTAATATCGATTAAATTATTTTTCAATTATCAAAGTTACTATGTTTATACACTGGACCATATACGTACATGTTCCACTTAGTTGTGAAACGCTGAAAGCATACAATGCTGTTCAACTGTTTACTAATACTTATTGCAATGGTATGTGTTCGGTAAAGAGGAATAGAAACCGACTGTCAATGTGAAAATTGTGGGTTCAAATCCAGTTTTTATTCGAGAAAAATTCCTCCATCCCTGACTTCTAGTTGTGTGTCAATTGATATTCGGTGCTAAGGGTTTGTTTGGTTTGAGAGGATTTGAGGGGTCTATAGGGTTTGATCCGATATGCTTGTGGTACTGGAGACAATTCGCCGCAACTTTAAAATACTAGTATTTTAAATTTTAATCGTACGCAGCTACTGATCAAGTTATACAGAGGTATAATGAATACTGTATTTTTCCACAAATATAGGTAGATATATATTATACTGGTTCTTCCAACGTAATACTTACATATAATAATTAATATCTATAATCATTGTCTTTCGATTTCAATGCAGCTGAAATTTAGTCTTGAGCGGTTCACTGTTCCTGAGTTTGACACGATATCTCCGGAGCAGTATATGTCGAGATATGAGTGGTCAATTGCCAAAGAGAAGCGCTCCAGCTCGGTCTTCAAGTGGAGACGACTGTCGATGCAGGCGAGCAATGCAACACATGTAAGTCTGTTATAATTGAATACCTATACAACTATTTTAATTAAGTTATTTGAGAAATGTGTGATAAAATTAGACATATATAAATATCCTTTTTTACTATTAATTATTTTTTAGTATCATCAGTACACTTTTATAATTGTTATTTTTACGGTTTTAAACTTTGTTCCATCATTATAATATTTTTTCAAATTTTTCTAAATTGGATCATGACTTGTTTGTGTTGTTTTACCCATCCAGATTTCTGGAGATATCGATCTACCCGCTAATATCACCGTCAGCCAGTGTCTTCATGTGCTTGTGAAAGGGTACGCCAAAACTGGATTGTCTGCAGTGACATCTGCTGAACTCAAAAATTGCTCCAAAGATCTCTTTGACTCCGTCATTGTCAACACTGTTATTGATGCTCAAGGTTAATAATGCTCCTTCTTACCCAGTTATTGGTTTGAGTTTATTGAGATCCATGCGTAACATAATTTGGTAACAAAATATGATTGTAAAAATCGTCTATTTAAAATTGAAGAAAAAACAATTTTGTATTCAAAGTTATTTTTGATAACATTATTATTATAATACTACTAATGAGTAATGAGTAACAAAATGTACGATATTATGTAAAGAATTTATATAACGTATTAATAATTAGAAAACTATATTAGTTAATAAAATATATACAGAAGAATAAAAATATTTACACTGTTGCCATGAGGCTGGATTCTTAGTGCCTTTCACACGTTTAAAACAATATAACTTTAATAGTTGTCCTATTAACCTAAATTTTGTTTTAAATTCTCACAATTTGTTATTAAATATAAAAAAATAAAATTTAAAAAATAATTAACCACAATTGTTATAAGTTATAATGTTGTGAAGTAATGTAGCTCTTGAGCTGTTGACATTTTTAAGAATTGACTTCGAATTTGTATACAACGCAGGTACCGACGAAATAGTCAAATAGACTATTGAACTGGCAGTTTCCCCGGGAAATTCCTAAGGCCCGTTTCGTAAATAATAATATATATTATTGATATTAATATTAGTTAAATATTATTTTTGTAAACACCAATATTAATATTAATAATAACGAAAAACTAATAACTGGACAAAAAAGCCAGTAAGTAGTCTATTTGACTATTTTGACAGTACCGGTTGAATAGCCAACTCAAATACCGCAATCTTCATTACTTTAGAAGGTATATAAAATAAATGCATGAAAAATATACTTTGAAATTATAGTATAGTATGTCTAGTCCCTTGACATATTAGTTAAATATCAGAATTATAATTTTTTTAATTTTGGAATATTTGACCTGTAGTCATCAAGTATGTAGATGACGGGATTTAGTAAATATATAGTTAAAGTAGCATTGCTTTATATGGCAATTCTAATCCACATATCATAAATTAATAATTATTTCATCATTAGTAAGTTGTTTTATCTGATATTTCTCAACTAGTTAATTGTATACAAGCTTATAGAAAGTAGTTTCTTCAATCATTTTCCTAATAAAAATATCCAAAAATAGCAATCACCGTATATAAATTGTCTCCCATCTTTTCCCATTAACAATCAAGGAACTATACAAATGGTGAGGAACGCGAAATGGCCCCTTCCCGACATTCAGTACACAAATTCGACGACACACCTGGCCGCGGTGTGGCCCAAACTGCGCCACGGGGTGTACGACTGGGCTGTCATCGAGGACCCGGTCATCTACGGGAACCGATTCCTCCAGTCGGCCCTCCAGCTTGGAGGACTCTCCATCCCCTGTGATCATGCCAGGGCCGTGCGTTGCGGCCGATCCACCGACCAGGAGTTTGTGAATGTCGACGGCTTGGCTTTGAGGCGGGGGAGCCGGTACTACGTTTGTATACATGCCAACGAGACGGTCAAGCGGTTCGAGAAGTTTCGGGAACTGCTGCCCGAGGTGTCGGCATGCTCGGATGGGGTGACGGTGGTACCGGATCCCCCTTCGCCCGGTCGGGTGACTATTGGAGGAGTGACGCACGAGTACTTCTCGGTGAGACACCTGCTTTTTTGGAAGATTGAATAATACATTTAATTCGGAGATCACATTAGAATGAGGACATAAAATATAAGAACATATTTTAGGAAGGTCCAAAAAGTAACCGAATGCAGAGTATATAACTTATGTACAGCGATATTTAATTTCTTCATTCGATATTAATTTTATGTAACTTATGTACAGTGAAGTGGAATCGGTGATGTTGATTTCTATTACGTATTCTGTTGTTGCTCTAACCTTGATAACAATTCAGAATTTTGATAGGAATGTGAGGAAGCTTGTTCTCTAAGTCACCCCTTCTAAATACGCCCCCATATTCAATACGGATTAGACTTATTGATAATTATTTAAATTGTTTTTTATTTAATTTATTGTTGTATATATATATTACATTGTAAATTTTCTTTATAAAAAGCACGGCAATAAAAATGTTCAGATGAATTATTTTCAGGAAATTGATTATAATTAATAAAAAATAAAAATTATCTAATAAATAAATGTAAAATTATAATTATTTTGTTGAATGTTTTTTTATATAAATATGCATATTAGTCTATGTGTAGTTAGTATTTTTAAAATGATTCTGATAATAAGCCAAACGTTTTCTATTTACTAATTTTGCAGAAGTCACAGAGTACGCTATTTGTCTATTGGACTGGATTTACAGACATCGAAAATTTAGGAAATGCTGTTCATCACAGCGGAATATCGGAATATTTTTATAAAATTGGTCAGTATTTATTTTTAATATTATGCAAATTGTATGAACTTTTTACAGCCATATGGATGTATTTTGGCCATATGGGATGATAGTCTATGCTTATATACTGACAATTAAAGTACTTTAATCATTTCAAAATACTTCTGGCTATCAGTATAATCTACTAATCCAATTTTATGATTAATTAATAAAAATGTTTCTAGAAATATTTTGGTTGTTGCGTATTTAAATAATTGATTCAATTTATATATTTCAGGTACCGTCAAAGGAGGTCATGATATCCTACCCTACACAAGTGCCGGAATAACTAACCACGTGATTTTATCAAAACTAAGCCTTTTAAATGGCAGAAAATATTATGTCGGGATCAAAGGTGATTTTTTATTGTTTGTTGCTTAATATTAGACAAAAGACAGTAAATATAATATCAAGAATACAAATTAATTACCTTATTAAAAATATAACACAGCTAGCAATTTAATTTAAAAATTAAAGATATAAAGATCTACAGTAACCATTTTAAAATTCAATAGCTAGTAAATTGTTTTGTCACGTCTCGTCTCTATACAGTTAGTTGTGATATCCAAGGTGGAAATGACACTTTCACAGTGTATTTATTGCTTACGATTTTTGAATAATATAGTATATAACTCTCCTCTTTTCCATTCTGCGTATCGCTTCTGATAAGATTGTTATAATGAAAAACTATGAGTAACCCTATGAGTAACATGCGCGAAAAGTGTATCTAGATCGGTCTATTTACAAAAAGAACTTTGACTTAAGCAGTGTATATTCTGCTCTTCTAATTGAAAATGAAGTAAATTCTAACATTGTAGCACAAATTATTGGAAAATGTTAGCTAAGAATACAATGTACGAAATTTGAATTCAAGTCTTTCTATTTTATTAATTTGATTAATTCTAATTTATTTAATTTTTTATAAAAATTTTAATAAATATTGTATACTTTTCTTTTTGTCAATCTCTGCGAATTATACTGTCGCAAAATTTGATAAACATATGGTCTTTTATTTTAAATGTTAACTTAGCATCTGAAAGAAAAGAACTTTGAATAACTTTTTGTTAACAATTAAGAGTAGAACGTTATATAACTTTATTCATAGTGCAACTATAACTTTATAAATTAATAATAATATTCCTTTAATAACAAAAAATTGTTACTCCACAATTTTCTATTTTCAAGGATGACTTTTCATGTTTTATGTGTTGATTTTCAGCGGTCAATTTTGTAAAGAAATCGGTAGAGGTTATATCTAATCCAGTTTTAATTGATGTGGTCGCCCCGAAAATTAACACTTCACAGAAGATCATAGTTGGCGAGCAGCATGGAATTCTCTATGAATTTCAAGGAGTAAGAATCAGGTAAAGTTAAGAATTATACCATTAACGCAATTTTCCATTCATTTTAATTGTAATGCAATATTTCCAAAAATGTAATAAAACATATAGAACACATAGGTAACATAACAAAAAACACAGAACTGTAATTTCTTCTATATAAAAACTCTATGTGATAAAGTTGAAACTATGTGTCTAATTTTTTCTCAACCTTTGTGGTATGTATAACATTTTTAATAATGCGTGTTTTTCGACGTTGGAGCATGTTCTGAAAAATTAAATAGCTGTTTTTAATTTATTTTTCTTCCATTCAAGGTGAAGGAGAAATGAAATACATATTATACACCTATATATATATGATATGCATAAATGCGCGTTAGGCGTTTTATCTACTGTACATATCTTGTAATTTGAACATGCAATTTAAAATATATAATTTGAAATAATTCTTGTTTGATTTACTTTTTATAATTAATAGATATGTTGTCAAATAAAGAGGCACATTACTAATTTTCAGCTGGGACAATGTGTTCTACGACGAGGAATCAGGTATCGACTACTACACCGTCTGTGTGGGTTCCAGAACTCTGACATGTGACATAATGGGTTCCGAGGTCGTTCAGACTGAATCCACTATCAAGAACCTAGAGAACATGAAGGACGGCCGCAAGTACTATCTAACTGTTGAGGTGAATATACATTTAATTTATGTGAAGATGGCAGGTTTATGGTCGTAAATTTTTTTCCATGTTAAGCTTTACTTAATTGCCTTGAAACTAGAGAGGTTAATTCATTATTGTTTATTCATTGTTTAAATATTATATATTTACGATTAGCCTATATTTATAAAATAATAAATTATTAATGTGGAAATATTGATAAATACATTGTATACTATAAATATAACTCAAAATGCGCAATATTAAAAATCAGTCCTTAAAAACTAGAATTATTTTTGGTTAATAAATGGAATTATGGAATCTGTTCATTGAATTACTGCATAACGTGATGCACTTTAAAAATTACGATTGAAGTGCAATTTGATATGAAATCTATATGTATATACTGTGAATTATATATTCAGAATTTTGAGTGTGGTAATTAAAATCGGTTTCAAGTTACAGTAGACTATTAGAGTAATTTAAGTTGCAAATAAGTATAAACGGATGAAAAATATACCCTGATATACCCCAATCAAAAACAAATAATACTTTTTTTCAAATAAATATGCATTTATTAAAGTTATATAGAAATGAATTATATTGACTGTAAACGTTTCCTGGGATAAATTACATACATTTGGGGAACATATATATTACATTACATGTAATGATTTTAATTGAAGCAAAATAGTACAATTTTTTTGTTATTATATGTCACAACTCTCTAAAACCAAACGTCAAATTAAACATGGTTGTTGTTTATCATAAACTTGTCCGTATCATTCTGTCTATCTTCAGTTTCTCACAGCGCAGCTGGCAATGTATTTCATTTTGGAGCGCTATATAAATACATACATATTATTATTATTATTATTATTATTCGGAATATTTCGTAAATTTAATAAATATTTATAAGTTTTCTACAATATATTAATATGAAAACGTATGAAATACACAATCTTATACCTAAAACTTTGACACCATTATACCTCTTCTAACAATATTATGTACATGTGTATACATGACCATGTGGAAATATCTATTTACATACAGGCTTTCGACCGCACCGGTCACAGCAGCCGTCTGTCGAGCTCCGGCTTCCTGGTTGATGCGACTCCTCCCATCGCGGGTCAGGTCTTCGACGGGGACACCCTGAGCAGGGAGGTCTACTATCAGACACGGAGTGACCTGCTTGAGGCGAAATGGACTGAGTTTCACGAGGCACACTCTGTCGGGGTGACCTACTCGGTGTTTGTAGGGACTTGTCCGGGCTGTGATGACATTCTGCAGAAAGTTGGTACCGGGCAGACACGAGGTGATTTACACGAGAAACGATGATACTCATGCCATGGAGTGAAACCTTGTTAGCTAGAAATGTATCCATGACTCCGACATATAACGCGAAATACCGATTAATTTGAGTACATGTTTTTTAGATCTTACCTTCATTATAAAACTCGATAACTATTATAGGCTAATATATCGCGGTCGACTGTTATTTAATGTCTACTGTTGATTACTAGTAACAATTTGCTGTTAAACTTTTTAGCTATATGATAGAATCTAAAGATAGATAATAGGGATTCTTTACCCCGATAGCGTCAACATGTTAGGGAATGGTTAACCTGTATCGTGTGGTACTAATCTGATTTATGTGGTACTAATCTGATGTATCATTAATTAATGAAAATATTTTTTTCATTATTTAGGTGTCATTTTTTATTTGTTACTATAATTTATTAGTCTGCCATTCCTAACAATGCAATGACTTACTATATTAATGCTCATATTGCATAATTATGTATTGTATATCTATGATTAATACATTATTTTGTGATACAAGCCTTTACTACCAGTATTTATTTAAAGTTCATTTTTCTGCAACAAGTTAAATCGAACATTCGAAAAAAATTGAAGTAAATCTTCTATCGCTTTGAGGTTGAATTAAACAAGATTTTACTGCACTTTGTATAATGTGTATTAACATGACAAATTATTAAGATAATAAATCGTATCGTTAGTATTACCATATCAAGAGTATATCTTATTTTATAAATGCATTTTGAACGTTTTATTTTAAAATGATTAAAGTGATTTCATATAATATGCAATTACATACCATTTTTATAAACAAATGTCTCTGTTCCTTTCATGTTCCAGAAAGCAGCTTCACGCACCTCGATCTCCAGTCGGGAGTACGCTACTACACCACGGTTGAGGCCTGTAACGAGGTCAGCCTGTGCACCATTGCCTCGTCGTCGGGAATCCTGATCGACGGGACCCCCCCGACTGCGGGAGGGGTCATTGATGGTCCTGAGTCTACTGCTGTCCACTTTTCATCTCACAGGTATAAAGTGCGGATGATACAGGTTCAAAGTAAATGATGATGGATCATTGATAGAAAAGCTCATCAACGTGTATTTATAACATTAACAACAACATATTGCGCTGCTGGCAATGTATTTCATTTTGGAGCGCTATATAAATACATACATATTATTATTATTGTATTAGAATGATTGTATACATTTTATAAATATTAATTAATAACATACAATATGACTATATACTACAAACATATGATTAACATTTATTTTTTAGTGTTTAAGATGATTATGTTAAAATTTCTCCAATAATATTGGACAAAAATTGAAACTGTCTATATTTTTATTGTTCGTTAAACGTTATATATATTTGGTTTGACATTTATAGCCTTCGAGCACATAACATTATTTTATAAGTAACTCATATATATGTATATATACGCTGTGTCACCTATGTTTATTTTAACTATTGTTAGATCCATAGTGACAGCGTCACTGGTCGGCTTCAGTGATCCTGAGTCTGGTCTCGCATCGATGACCTGGTGTCTGGGTGGCGCGGCTGGCCTTTGCGACATATCGCCCGAGTCTCGACTGCCTGTTGTGAACACTTTGCGTCAGACATTGGCCGATCCACTACCGCTTAACAAGACGATCTATCTCACAGTTAAAGTGTTTAACAATGCAGGTATATAATGTATAGCGCCAAATAATGAGCTGCTCTTAATGTTGCACAGTATGGCAAATCTCTAAGATTTATAATTGAAACGAGGTCTGCAAGGTATACCACGAGGTCTGCAAGGTTTATCTCTAGGTCTGCAAGGTTTACATTGAGGTCTGCAAGGTTTAGTTTGAGGTCTGCAAGGTTTAGTTTGAGGTCTGCAAGGTTTAGTTTGAGGTCTGCAAGTTTTAGTTTGAGGTCTGCAAGGTTTACCTTGAGGTCTGCAAGGTATACCTCGTTTAAATTGTAATTCTTAGAGATTTATAAGGTAAACCTTGCAGACGTCGAGGTCTGCAAGGTATACCTCGTTTAAATTGAAAATCTTAGAGATTTTCACACTGAACCCTTTGGTCCGCCATAGCACAGTGAATTCAAATATAATACTGGCCATATATTATAGGGATTTCCTTACTCTCTTTATAAGTATGAGTAAGATATACGTATATAAGGTACTATAAGGTATAAGTATTGAAGTATAAGGTATAATTATATAAAGTATAAGTTATAAGTAATATATACGAAAACTCGATATCTATGATACTGGCAATAAGATATTGACGAAACGACAAAACCGACGAGCTCTAAATCTTAGAGTTGTTAGTGCTAGTTTTTGCGTTTTAAATCTTTACTTCTTTCTGAAAACTAGAATAATAAAAAATAGTGACGCGATAGTTCGATATTTAATAATTTATTAATAAAAGACTATTACAGATAACTAATATATTTTACATTAGTAATTTTATTTTTCTTATTACTTAAAAAAAATATTAAAAATATCATTAAATATAAATAGATTAATTATATCGTATTTTTAATATCTGTACAAATATATATTGGATAATACAAATAGAGTAAAATCAATATTTCAGTCTCATAAGCCTATTTAACAGCTTTTAAATTAATCAAATGCCCACAACATAATCCCACATAAATTATCTTTATTTTCCGATTAGTATGATATTGGTGTTATAATACACTAGTGTATCATAATATTGAAGCAAAATATTTTATTTGGTGAAATGTAATAAGAATAATAAGTTACGTTATAACTGTTTTATTGTGGTGCTTTTAATTATTTCAGGATTATCAACAACAAGTTCAAGCAACGGTTTCCAGGTGGATACATCTCCTCCGGTCTTCAGTGAGAGAATTAATTTCGATATCGATCAAGGTTCATTAAAGACTAGATCACAGGTAATTTGTTATAAAGTAACCTTTTTTAATATACATTATACAATACATACTGTTAAAATATACAAGGTTTTTTTCTTATGGTAAAGAATTTTTGACATATTAAAAACTTAATGAACAATATTAAAATTGTTCTTAAGTAATTTATACATTAAATATCATATTACTTAATAATATAACTCATTATATATAACCAATACAATATGCTAAAAACCTTTATGGTCTTTTATATTAAGGTACTTACTACCACACTGAAGGTCAAATGGGAAGTTGCCGACCATAACAATTTTATTGAAGATCAATTTCTTACAATAACAAACCATATCAATGCCCATCACGTCAATGATCCCATTAAGGTATGTGAAGTAACTAATATCTAATATCTAAAATAAAAATATTATTAAATGTGTATTGTTTATTGTTTTATCAAGCAAGTCATTAAAGTAAAATTTAATTATTAGCCGGTTTGATTATTATTTGTAAATGTATAGTTTACGTACAGTTATAAAATTGCATAACATTCTGGAATGCAGTTTGCAACTAAAACACCCATGCCCTTCTTACTATATATAGTCTAACCTTTATTTTTTTAAATGTGAAGTTAAAAAGAAATTCCCATAAACATAGTTATTAAAAAACAATGTACAATGTACAATATTAATATAAATATAAATATTGTTACTTTTGTTTGCTATGTATTGTGAGCACTAAATATACTGTTTTATAATCACATTTGAATGAAATCAAGGAAATATATATTTTTAGGTTTTTAAAAAGTTGACAATAACAATAGCAAAATATAACAATTAAAGCAATGAAACAGTTTTGAACATTAAAGCTACCTATTACCCTGTATCCAGTACCAGTACAGTAAAGCGTAATACACAAAAATGTCATAACTGAGTTGCTATTTTCTGTAATCCTTCTTCTGTTACAACAGTTGGACGGTCGACGAATGAGTCACCAATTTGCAGGACTCGATTTACGTGATGGCTACACTTATCGAGCCACTGTGACAGCATGCAACGCGGCCAAATTATGTACCACAAGTGATTCCGAAGACCTCCTCGTGCGTGTGGTTTTGCATGTTTTTTAATATATAGGATACGATACGTTAGATGAATAGATAGTACGTTTAAAAGTTTATGAAAATGTTGAGTTATGTAATATTTTGAAAAAATAAGTTTTATATACGAATATTCTGTTGGGTTCCCTCAAATAATAATATTTCAGAATATTAAAATCATACAACTTTATAATGTTTGATCAAATTAAAATAGATTGTTGTAATATTAAATATTTATTTAAAAAACATCAGTAATGTTTATATGTATGTGTTTCGTAGAATTTTGTAATACAATTCACTTAGTATATTTTGACATTATAAATTTTATATGTGTAATATGAAATGATACTCGGTTTACAAAGTTTTTAAAGTGGATGATTACATTGTACAACTGTATAACATTAGTAATAAGTAAGCACTAAACGCAGAGCTGATTGAAAGCCTACATCGCTTTTTCATAAGTATTCTTGCATCTTAGCAGTATATCTACGTAGTATTCAAAATATACATACAGTGGAGTAATATTTCCGTCCCATCAACGTTAGTCATATATTCATGATATTCCAGGTCGATGGCTCCCCACCACATATTGGAATGTTTGCCATTACTACGGAACATGCCATTCAACAGCATATCCGCAATTTAACTTGGTCCTCCAATTCCCTGACGTTGGCCTGGTCAGACTTCTACGACATTCATTCTGGACTCAACTCTTACTATATCTCAATTGGTTCCGGCTATATGGGTTTCGACTATGTTAAGGTGAACAATTCCATAATTCAAGAGACTACAATTTTGAAGAATTAAAAAAAATGTTGTATAGGTATTCATAGAATTGTTGATAATTACTTAGATTACACAAGATGTCAAGTAACGATAAATGAATTGAGTATGATTTAATAGCATATGATTTAAGTAAATATAATATATACATTGTCAGCATAGATAAAAATAATGCATATTAAATAATTCAGATATTTTGAAATTGACTATACAGAGTAATCTATATAAATATAATGTTTCTCTGACATGCCATTAAAGCTTTAAATAATAAGAATGATGCATATTAGCATTATATAAACGTGACGTAGATTTTTTGATAATTCATAAACATGCTTATGCTACTAATAAAGATTTTATCTAAAAACCAATAACATAATATTTCTTTATCAGAACGCAACGGTTAACCACGTAGAGGGTGGGGAGGTGCAAGAAACTACCCTTACTCTTTTGAAAGAGCTCTCCAGTGGGGAAACAGTTTTTGTGACTCTGCAAGCTGAAAACAAAGTATGGTTAACTTACTATATATTAGTCACATATAGAAAAATATGTTGTGTTAATCCATTATATATATATATTCTATTAGTGAATGATGACCTTCAGACAAATAAATAAATAACAGTTTTACTAATGCATTTTAATACATATTAATGCAAAAATGCAAATTATTAACAAAAATGCATTTTTAATTGAACGATAAAGACCCACATAATTTTTATCTATTAACATATTTGATATTATTTAACTTGAGTAATAATACTAAACATATTTAAATCGAAAGGCATACATCTCTTGTCTTTGTTGATATATTTTTAGCATTATTTGGACAAAAGTTATATTTTCACTATACAAGACAGTATTTAAAAGTAATTAATTTATGTATTATTATATTAAAGGCTGGCCTACTCAGTCATCCATTGCATTCGGCATTTGAGGCCTTTTCAAACGGACTTCTGCAACTGGTACGTCGATGTTCCAGCCTCAACTGTCTGGGGAACTGTGTATGTGCACCTAGGCATCAGAGCTGTTTGCCCACAAATAACTGTCAAAACATAACAGGTAGACACGAGTATTAATCTTCTCTATAGCTGTACTTATATTTATAGAATAATATTAATATTAATTTTAGGTATATATACAGTATATATTTAGTAACAATTATTAAAATAATTCAAAATTTTAATAGCCAACATATTGAGTAATAGATCTTTCTGAGAAGCATTACATTTTCACAAAAGTATTTCATTTTCTTAAAAATTACTACATTGAAAAAAATTATTTAATTTTAATATTAAATTTTCTAAAAATTATGAATTGTCTATAAATTAATAAATCTTATAAAAATGTATTTATTTTCTAAATAATAATTAATTTTCTAAAAAAGTAATTAATTTTCTAAAAAAGCAATTAATTTTCTCAAACAAATAATTAATTTTGTAAAAATAAATACATTTTCTAAAGTGTCGTATTTAATTAAAAGTAAACAATTAAAACAGTGGTCTTAACAAGCTGTAAGAATATGTTAAGTATAACATTACAATTTATATGTTCAAATATTTATAGGAAATTGCTTGTTGATCTAAACAATGCATGTTAAAATTAAAAATATAGATTTAAGTTATACATATTATTAATTGATATAATTATTTAATTTTTAAAATATTGTATAACACATAACAAAAAGATAAATCACTTGTAAAATTGAAATGCGTATTAATAAACATAATTTTGTCTTGCTCATGTTAAGCACCACACTCTTCTTATTGAGTTTATCTATTTACAATATTCCAAAAGTGATATGTGAAAGAACCAAGTTCTTAAAAATGTCTACTCATTTTGAATTGTTAATAGATATTCGTGGAAGTAAACTATTGGTTAAGAATAGTTTGCGTCTGCGAGACATGCGCAGTGGTCAAAGAACCTTAGATGACATCGCCTATACTCCGGATAAGTGTACTTTAGCAGCCTTTTGGACAGGGACAAATCAAAATATATACACAAGGTAATTTTATAATAGTAAACTGCAAAAATGCTATGAAGTAAATAATAAAGCATTTTTTATAAGTTTATGTCTTATATTTTTATTGTTATATTTTCAAATTACAATTTATTAATTTATGTTTCAATATATTAAATGTGAATTTTAATGTGGCAGACACAATAATTTATTATAAATAGAATTTGTTATTTAATAATGTTTTTAACTTGTTTAGTTAATCACAAATTTTAGTTATTTTATAAATTTTTGGCTGTATTATATCTAAATTTAAGTACGTATGGATATGTTTTTTCTTTTACATTTTAATATATGAATGTAGAACATGTTTATTTGTATAAGCAAAAACAAGTAATCAATAATTAACAATTATTTAAATTAATTAAATCTATAAACAGGTTAATATTGAATAATTACAACAAAATATTTAATTATAATGAATAATCAACAAAAACATATTCAACTCGACATTAAACATTATAAAAGGAGTTTATTCTAAATGTCATTGTGCATATGTGCATTGTTTTCACAAAAACAAATAATAACCATAACATTTATATTCAATAAAGATTTCTTAACGTCACTACAATTAAATTATTTCTATCAAAATGCATTTTAGATACGAAATCAGTGCTGGTCTGAACACAGAATCGGAACCACGAGGTCTATTTGATCCCAACAGTGAACGAGTATGGTTCGACGTTGGTCAGCAGACATTTGCCATACTAAATTTGACTCATACAATCGGTACTATTCATTTATATTTATTTATGTCATATTTATGCATTGTTGTTTATTTCTCTTAACGTAATGAGTCATATTTTTATTCTTTTCATATTATATATAATTTAAGTACTTTTATCAAAGTATCAGGTATAAAGCAAAATATTTATTATAACGACTACTTCATACATATTACTCATAATGTTAGGAGTAGTTTACTAATTTATGTAACTATAATTATGCAGTATCACTCTACATACGTCGCATAGCTATATAATAACAAAGACTTTTCTTATAACTTTGTAATAAAATGTTCACAACATGCAAAATTCATTGATATATATACATATATATATATATATATTTATAGGTAAATGTATGGAAGACTACATCAAATACAAATTCTTCGTCCGCGCTTGGATCAACGATACCGACTTTGTCACCTACGTCTCCCGTGGACTGACTGTACTCAGTAAGCCGCCC
Organism: Coelogynopora nodosa; assembly: GCA_034780555.1. Taxonomy (NCBI): domain Eukaryota; kingdom Metazoa; phylum Platyhelminthes; order Proseriata; family Coelogynoporidae; genus Coelogynopora; species Coelogynopora nodosa. The sequence continues at coordinate 38,231 of JAUZND010075101.1, forward strand.
AAAGCGCAACAATCTCTGGGGGTTGCCGTGCGCGACACCCTGGTTAACGGTGGCGGAAAGGATGTCGATTTTGTCCCGTCGACAACGTCGAGCATGACCATCACCTGGAAGAACAAATTCTCCGAGCGCATCCCCGATGCTCTGATCAGTTATGATGTGTCAATTGCTGCAACCAAAACAGGTTGGTGGTTTCCCCTTACCCTGACCTGTTCTATTTATGCCTGGGTAAAAAATGTTCTTCCATCACAACTCTATTTAAGTTATGAATATAAGTCATATTTATATATGAACTATATTGCGTAATCGCTTTTCTGATAAATCATTCAGGTTGTATCGTTAGTCTGAGTTATGTTTAAGTATTG
>JAUZND010075102.1:0-16636 GCA_034780555.1 Coelogynopora nodosa
GAGGCGGGAGGGAGGGCACGGGGGGAGGGAGAGAGGAAGGTGTATGAGAGGAAGAACAGCAGGTCGGGACAGAGGGGGAAGTAGGCAGGACGGAAGGAAGAGGGAGGAAAGAAGGAGGAGGGAGAGAGTGGGGAGGAAGGGAGGGTGAATTAATTATGTTTATTAATCGATTCATGGAACAGGTTAAATTTGTCCGATTTGTATTAATTTGTCAAAAAATACTTGTTAAATCAGAAACGTCAGACATAGATAAATAAACTTTACAACAATATTTACAAATTTGTAGCACTAATTCGGAAGGTATAAAATTATATTATTTCGCCATCTTTATTGTTTTCATAATTTGACTACTTACATTTATGTGCAATAAATAGATTACAATTACATGTAAACATGCATGGAACATAATATTAATTAATTGGAGGTTTAGACTGAATAAAAAGGATTAGTTAACAGTTTAATTTTATAGAATAACAACTTCATATCTGCACAAAAATATATATGTTACGGTATGATTAATTTTAACAATTCTGTGAATGAATAATTCGGCTGTATTCACTGGTTTTAAGCCTTACAGTTCCCCTACCTTCTCCTGATAGCGACGCTCATAGAAGTCCAACTCTGACTCTCCGGGTTGACGCATCTGTGACTTTTGTTCCTCTTGGTCCACTAGGGCACCTGACCACGTACATACAATGGACAGAAACATGGCACGTTTACAGTGGAGAAGGGTCATACGCCTGGGTCCTACATGGATGTACAGACTATGAATGACGAAAAGGTTCTAACAATTGACTATAAGTTATCGATTCAAAGTCAACGTGTTAAATAGTGGGGTTAGTCAATCTCTTAAATTATAAAATTCGGTCCTGAATTTATTCACTAAATAAAAAAACATTCTAAAATTTGAAATCTAGATTTCCTATAGTATCTGATATATATCTGCTAAAAAAACATAATAATAATAAACACAAACACACGAGTAATGAAAGAGTTATGCAGTGAATAGAAAATATGATATCCAGAAAGATTACTATATAAGAAAAATAAATGCAATTATGTACAAATAGACTATTAAGCCTATTAAATCCGTAAACGGTGTTTAACAATTACTAACAATAATGTTTTTCAGATTGCGATTCTTACGGAATGAGTATTATACTTTTAAATTATATAAATTGAACAGATGTTGAAGCTTTCGGATTAGTTGAGTTGTCTTCACACTAAAAGGTAAACTAATCCTAAATTGTGCAACACGTTTTTGCTTATTGAGAGCCAATTCTTGTTTTGTTTCGAGTAAACAAATACATTTAAGTTCGATACTTTTCCTTGAATCAATATTGTTCTGTTTTACAACTGCCACAAAACTGAAGTCAATTATACTGTGGTCTAGTTTACCGAAATGCTTTTCCACCGGTGTCGATCTTTTATTGATGATGTCACCCATGTGACTCAATATACGTTTGCGAAGTGGCGACCCCGTTTAACCAACATATACGCAGGTCCACACTGGTTACAATAAATAATATAAATACAGCCTGTTGACTCATCCTCATTTTGTCTTTAAATTTATGATCAAATATACCACGTAAACAAGTCAATCAATACAATAAGGGCGAATCCACTTCGTAGCGAATGTATGTGCATTTTAGGGGGAGATAGAGATAGAGGCAGAGAGATAGAGAGGCAGGCACCTTGTCTGTCATTGACGGCCAGTTTGTGCTGTTTGATGGCCTGCACATTGCCCCTGAGGAAGGGGTGGTCTTCCGCGGTGATTGGCTGATTGAGGAAGGCCTCGGAGGGGGCGCCCTGCCCGCTGGGGTCCAGTCGAGCATAGCCAGCCGCCAGGGAGGAGAACCCGGTGAGACCCCCCATCGCCTGGTAGGGCACGTCCTGACCCACGGGGTGGCCACGGGCCATTCTCTCCTGCTTCGTCTCGATCTTAAGGGATGATAGATCGATGTCAGCTTATAATATCCAATCCTAGTGTGTCTCGCTGTCTGTCTTCATAGCAATATAAGTAGTATAGGAAGAGTGGATTCTGACTCACTTATAAATATATGTATGCGTCATGAGCCAGAGTCAGAATCCACTCTTCCTATACTACTAATATATATATATATTTACTTATCTATATGTGTTTGTTTGTCTATGTATGTCTGTCTGTCCCTCTGTGCATTACGATTGACATCTCAGCAACGTCAACATATTTAAATAGTAATAAATGTCCAATCGAATATAATATGATCAATAACATCAAATTTTGATTAGTAGTGAAGTAGAGCAAGATAGAGAGACAAAAAGAAATACATAACGAGAGAAAGTGGGACTGGGGGTAGGTTAAGAGAACATACCGGGAGAGGAGAGGAAAGGAGAGAAAGAAAGGAAGGAAGGGAGGTGGATGGAGAGAGATGCTGAGACAAAAGGAGAGGCATGGAGTGTTGGGGAGAGAGATGAGACGATTCAGAGAAAGGGAGGTTGATAGATAATGGAGGATTGAGCACACCAACAGTGACATATCATTGATAAGATCAAACTAAAATATCACCATAAAAAGTTAACGAATAATGTTTTAATGGCATTGTTCAACTTTGCTTCCTGATAAACTAGATAACATTATTATAATATAGTCGAATTGGAATAGGAAGAGGTCAACAGTCAATACGATAGATTAGTCTCTTCAACTCTACCCTATTCACACATTAATAAATCTACATAAAAGAAGAGTTCGTTCCCCTTCTCAATCTAGACTAGAAAGACACACACACACAGACAGAAGCAAACCTTGAGTTGACTCAATGAATCGTGGCAATCAATAAGTTCCGTCGTTTAATCAATGTTGTCTTGTGGTGTCGAAGTTGGCATTATTAAATTACTTCAGTACAGTATCATTGGATCAATTTGTTACCTGATTCAAGGAGTTAGTTTGTAATGATTCATTAGGGGGGGTGGGTTACAATATTGGTTCGCCTGGAGTATTTTAGCACGCAAGGCTCTAATAAAGGTCGAACAAATGTACATACAGTACATTAATCTGGTTGAAACTTACATACTAAATCATTGCTTTTCCATTTTTAGTACTTTTAGAAATATTTAGTTATATTTTTGTATAATGAACAAACAAACCTCGTCTATCTTGAAATTTGATCCAGGTTCTACAAGTAATGCATTTAATGTATATACAACCTTGGTTACAAAACATTAAAAGTGCACAGATATATGTATTACTAAATTATGTATAACATAACTAGCAGGATATAAAATTGAATCACCACGAATTGAATGTTGAATCAAAATTTACTCTATCGAAAGTAAACAAACTCTTGTTATCGAAATATCGCGTTCTATCGTATTGTTTTTGACTATTACCAATATTTATCCATAAAAGTATATCGGAGTTTTGAATGCTCAGAATGAATGTTACAGCTTTTTATACATAATATATTATTATAGTAATGGCTTTTTTTAACATATGCATTCCAAACATAACATAGAAAAAATCATCAAAATATTCCATCATTTGATGTCCATGTATTTAGTAGACATCTAATCTGACCGATATATTGGCTTACTGTGATAAAATCTCCAATTTTGTATCACAGCACTATGATGCTGTAAAATCCCTGAAGTCCAGCTGATTAAAATTTGCTAAGCATGGACAAAAATCCGATATTTTACACTGTAGGCCACTAAAGGTAAATTGAAGTTTGACATTCTGAAGTCAATTCAGATAAGCTGTTAGTCATGTTTTTTGAGTAGTTTATACTCTTGTGACCAGTAGAGAGGGGAGAGAGAGATATGGAGAGAAAGAGAGAGAGTAAGAGAGAGATATGGAAAGAGAGAGAGAGAGTAAGAGAGAGATAGTGGGAGAGAGAGAGAGTGGGAGAGAAAGAGAAAGAGAGAGAGAGAGGGGGGGAGAGAGGAGAGAGAGAGATAGAGAGAGGGAGACAGTGACTTACCACCATGTGGTGCTGATGATGCGGGTAGCCGCAGTCGCAGGTGAAGCTCGACTTGTACCCGACACACTTGCAGTTCTTCTGTTTGCATATGTAGGGCGCCACCTGTACGAGACCAGCAGAGGGGAGAGGCAGAAGACAATGTTCGATGAAAAGTACAATAACAACAACTATAACTGCACTACGAACAGCACTCTTACACACCTTATAAGTTCCGAAATATTTTACTGTCAACTTAACTTATAGCCATATTTAATAAATAACTTTCTACAAGCGACTACTGGTTACAATAAGTATAGAACTACGTTGTAAAGCACCTTCACCAAAGACAGTCTAGTCCCTTCCTCCTCAACACAAAACACAAACCTCAGTATGATTGTCCGAGTCATGCTTGCAGTGACAGCGGACCGCTTGACCACAGTTCTTGGCCTTGAAGTGGAAACATGCACAGCGACACCGCGCAACCTTGCACTTCAAGTTGCGCTGTTCTGGGATGTGTTCAAAGTCGGTCTGATGCTGTTTGTAGCTGATGGACAGAGACAGAGCGAGGAGATGGGTGGGTTGTTTATGTGAGGAATAGATTTCTCAATATCTTTCATTAACTATATATACTGAGTCTCTAGGGTGGTATATTCACATTTAAAACGAATAATACAATGCAATTTACTCAAATACCTTATTTATTAGTTTGCATCTACACAGGTCTGTGATTGAATCCTTATATAAATTTAAGCAATGTTAAATAAGTTATTTTATAACTAATTAAAAAACCATTTACAATTAGATAATATACCTAGTAACAAAGTTATTTTGACCTGATTGTAAAATATGCTTAGTCTCTACAATGCATACAAGAAAATACATTATAAGGCAAGTTACAATGAGTTAATATGTAATTAGTGAGTTAATTAGTAATTAATGAGTTAACATAACTGGATATAAAATGTATTGACTTTAACATGAAGTTAATACGTTTCAACAACTTACAGAAAAATGTGTTCAATATGTTAACTCAAACATGTAGAAAAGGATACAAACATAATAATTAACAAAAAACGAAGAGTATTAAAGTGGATTCTTTTCTCATCAAATAAAATGGATAGGTTTGAATGTTTTACTGATTGTTAACATGATATGCAATGTTAATTTTATATAAAAAAGTTGGAAATCACAAGCTAAATACAAAACAAGTATGAAGTATCCTCATAAAACCAAAACACACCAATTGAAGGGGTATAATATAAATGTTATACTGTTAAACTGTCTTTAAAGACACAATGGCTTCGAATGCCGTTACATATTCCATTACAACACTCCGTTCAGATACTTACCATCCATCGTATGTGGGATACATTTTCATCTGAGTAACATATTTGACTGCAAAAGTCTCCAAAAAAGTTAAAAAATATTATCCTCAACTTTAGAATCGACTGATTTCTCGAGTCTCACTCCTTCCGTACTAATGTACATTGTATATATAACCAACAACTTACCGATGTTGGCAGAAGCACTCTGTTTCAGGTCCTATCAACATGCAGTCCATTCCTTGCGGGTTGGTGTAGCACACAAAGAGACGGTTTTTCATGCGCTGAACAAGTGACAATTGAACCAAGGTAAAGACTGGCATTCCAATTGATTTATATTAAATTATGTTATATTAACACAATACAAAACAAATATAAGATAAAAACACATTCTAGAACTTTGAAAATACAAAATAGAATTATATATTTTCGAACACATTATAAAAAAGTAATAAATATAAAGAACATTAAACAAATTTGTTAAAATATAGCTTTGCATATCATTATAAATCTTGGGGAGGTGATAAATTTATAAATGATAAATTCGAGAGCAATAGTCCCAAAAATCCTTTCTTTATATAAAAAAAGACGTTCACATAATTCAGATTTATTTTAATTATATATATATGTATTATGTACATTATTTATAAAATAAATATTTAGCATCTGAAGTAATGAACAGATGAATTTTAAAAGACACAGAAATCGACAGGTAAATCCATCTGCAGACCTGTTTCAGGGTATTTGCCCCTCATCAGTACAGAGTAGGAATCGAACATGCAACCCAGCGATCTGTGAGCGATCCCACCTACCACTAGGCTACATCCTCGCCTGTCAACTATCTTGTCGAACTTGTAATATGAGCCCTTCACCACAGTTGCACAAATGCACACTGGTTAAAGACTTCAAATAGAAATAAAAACAAATTAGTTAACAGTCAAAGGTGGTGCCTTGTGGTTAATGGGTCCAAATGAGATCCCGTTTATTACTGTGAATACCAAAATTATTATCTAAACTTTAGCGCTATTAATTTAAAGTGTAATTGACATTATTTGTAAATAGAAGACTAATTAAACAATAAATTGAAATATCATTAATGTAACTAATAACTTTCGTACCGTCGGAACGACTTTTCTTTTGTATTCTTCATACTGATCTGGTGTGAAAAGTGTTCCTCCATCATCATCACCAACAATTCTAGAAAATGAGTTAGTTATATGCACAATAAATATCATTAGATATTAATGTCAATTATATTAATACACAATAAAACACTAATATGCCATGGTTAACATTCTATTGTTAATTCTATTATTCTATATTGTTATATTGTTATTATTATATTGTTATTATAAAGTTTTTTTTTTAATTGTATTTTAATCAATAAATTTATTAACAATGTTATGTTCATTAAGGAAAAACTACTTTATTAAGTGTATATTATTATTCTATAATTATTATTATTAATATTATCTACTATTGTTTTACATGTAGTACCAAATTATTATATTATTCTTCAAGTTAAGAATAATTAATATTATATTAATGCAGTATACCATACAAAAATCTGGTGATAACTATAACACTGTGTCATGACTATAAGTTTATTTACTAACTTTTTAAACACACTTTTCCTGTTTCTGCTTTATTTGTATATAAATTTACTAATTTAAATTATCATTTATATACATCATGTATACATTCAATTAAATAAACTAATAAATGGTAGTGATTATTTTATATTATATTATATATATATCATATACAATTATAAAATAAAACTGCAGTTACAAATATATCTAAATAAATGCTATTTTTATTAAATTCTACTATTTGTTAATATTTTTCAATTAAATACTTTCTATAGGTCTATAATATATAAAGAAGAGTTGTTCAATTATATTGCTTCTTTATTATATATATTGTGTAGTAATGTATATTTTATTGATATATATATATATTCATTTGATTATATTCAACTTTTGTTTACATATATATATATATTATTATGTATGTAACTATATTTTGATTAAAACTACTAATACTCTCATTTGATATGTATCTATGCATTTATACATGTAATTATATGCTATGCAGCACAGTACAGCAATAATATAGGTAATTTCTGTCTCTGTATACTCAGTTGTATGCTGAATATTTTCATATGTATTAATATACTATTCTCTATCATATTATATAATAGGCTATATTGGTATTGACTTTGAAACTAATTAATATTGGATACATTACTTATGGTTTCATTTAAATTGTTTTGTAATATAGGTATATTATAATCTATTTAATATATAACTTTAATTTAATTCAAAATTCTATATAATAAATTTATATCTAATAAGCTAAGACATTTTTAGACAATTTATGTAGATAATTGATAAAGAATTATTTTTAGACAATTTATGTAGATAATTGATAAATAATTATTTTAAAATAATTACCATGTTTATTGAATTTATGTAGTTCATAACAATCATTGTTTATTGTAAAAATAATTAATTAACTTTGTGAGTAAATTTAATGTTTTAATTAATTAAAATATATTTGTTTCTAATTCATGTCATTTATTATTGTATTACAAAAAATATTGTATTGTTCAAACAAATCATAAAATTGATAGAATAATACATTGCCTTAAATTAAATAGAGAATTGTTTAATATTACATTACTTAATTTTAGTAACTCCATGGTCAAAATAATAAATATGTACTACTAATTAGTTTTTTACTATTTAATAAACCAAAAAAATTTCAAAAAAATTGTATTCTGAAATGATGATGATTAATTAATATTTTTATTATTTAAATTAAAAATATAAATTGTGTGAATTGTTTTTGTTTATATAATATATATGTTGTTATAATTTTTCATTTATTACAATTTTTTCTATTAATAATGATTGTTTTGTTTATATATATGTGTATTGCCACATAAATAAGTGTTCATATTTAAATTGTGTTCACATGTATATTTTATCTGAGCATTCTATAGAATTGTGCATTATATACAATATAGCCAGACAAATTTTATATAAAAATTATGTTGATTTTGTGATAAAACATGTTTTTAAAATTAGTGCCCATTTAATTTTAGCCATTTGTTTCATATTAATTTTTGACAAAAATTAATAATTTTGTTTATTGATTTTTGCTTATCCATACAAAAAACATCATCATTTGTTTTTTTGCCATTTCGCTGCCACAAGGTCTAAGTGGCCTATGCACCATTTTTTGAAAATTGAGTTTTTTCATAATTATTATCAAAATTATATGGTCTAATGTGTATCTAAGTTTTGGAGTGATATTTTTTCTATAAACAGTTAATATGCTTTAAAGCGACAATTTATGGTTGAACCCCTATCAGGACTATTTGTTGTAAGTGACAGTAGTTTTGTTGTATATGACATTATGGATGAATAGAATAAAAAGTATAGGCCTATTTGTTGTAAGCCATATTATTTTGGAATTGATACAACAATTGTATTTTTTATAACTTAAAATAGAAATTTGAATGTTTAACATTAAAGTAGTTTTTTGCTTCTCCTGAACAAAATTGAAATGGTGCTTAGGCCACTTAGACCTTGTGGCAGCCATTTGTAAAATAATAAATGTCATATTGGCATTGCTTTAGTTTTCAAAACAGCTCTTGCTAGAGAACCACCAATTCAGGTGGTAATGTGGTGCAGTGGACTAGAGAACTGCCAGGTGCATATAGCACAACCAGCTTTCTGAGCTAGAAAACTACTAGAAAAAATAATTTTAACAAGCAGTTTGACTTTGATTTAATATCATTAATATTATAGAGGTTAATATCATTGATATATAATATATATCTTAAAAAATTGTTTATTAATTTGTTTAACTAATATTTTATCATAGAAACACATTATCATTAATTTGGAAAGCAAATTCATTATTTATATTATTGAATGCTAATATTTTCAGAATTTAATTTTGACTTTGTTGGATGGTTCATAAGACATAAGTTATCTTATAACATATGATATATCATGAACTGTCCAAATTTGTGATTTGTCACTAACATATATATATCCTACCACTATAAATGTGTTAGTGGTTCTCTAGTCTCCTGGTTGTTCTACTCTAAATAATGGCATGGTGGTTCTCTAGAAACTGTGTTTCAAGATTCAGAGAATTTTTATTCATTTTTGTATGCCATGGCCATGGGCATGGGAATAAAAATTAATTATCTGCATTAATTATTATTTTGTTTTTCATACCGAAATGACCCAGAAAATGTTATCTTTCCTTTAGACTAATTTTATTTTTATTATATGATCAAGTGATTTTGGTATGTATTTATTTTATATGTATTTATTTTTTATACATGACTTATATTATTAATGATTAATTTACATTGTTGATGGAAGTAATGCAAATGATAAATAACATCTTTTTGGATTGAATTTATGAAAATAATATTTATAATTATTTTATATAAATATAACAATTATTTATAGATTTGCATATCAAAGACAAAGTAAACGTGTTAAAGACTAAGAGTAAGGTATTTCAAAAGTATACTATAGCCCGTATAGGACCTATAAAAGCTAAAAACAGAACAAAGCTAATATTATATATACCTGCGATATTCTTGATACGCATCAATTGCCATCGTAGCAAATGCATCTACACTTATATGCTCTGCCATTAACTGAAGTATTTCGTTCAAAGCATAAATAGAATGTAACCATAGAAATATATATTCGTAAAAGGCGGTATTTGAAATATGTTTCTTAAAAAAATTAAATTTATTAAAATATTCGTGGTTTTAACAAAATGATAATGTTAAAAAAACCTATGTGGTTTAATACGTAAAGTTATACAATTTCCTTTTAGAAAAATAACCCGTTTTAGTTATATTTAACGTATAAAATAAGGAAATTAAACTTACGATTTTAATTTGATTAATTATTCTATTATTTATTCAAAATTATTGCAGCAAATATAATATTTATTAATAAAGTTAAAAATATATCTCCTGACACTCCTGACTAAAATTGTTATTAATTCTCTATTATAATATGTTAAACTCTACCATAGGAAAAAAATTAATTTAATGTTTGTGTTGCTAAACTTTTACATAATTGTCGCACAAATTAATATGATTGCAGTATGGAGATTAATTATGCATGTTTCAGGTTACTGATACATCGTTACAATACAAAAAAGTTGGGGGTAATGACTCTTTCGTTTATCTATTTAAAATAAAGTTTAACAAACAGACTACTTTCTATAATTAAAAACTTTTATAATTAATTGACAGAAAATATTTTAAGCGGTGCATTTTATTTTTTATACATTATATGTATTCAGTAATCGGATTCCTTCCATTCCATCCGCACATTCGTTAGATTTGATTTTAGAATTATTATGATTTGAAATTTTTAGTAAAATAGATTATCAAATAGAAAAACAAATTATTCCTTTTTCATATGCCCAAATACTAAATATTTCGTTAATATATTTTGATATATACAATATATATTCCATAAAAAACAAATATGTTAAGATTTGAGCTTTACAGTCAATCTTTAACTCACTAAATGGTAATTATATACGTAGCATACAGTAAAAGATTTTATATGTGACGACTATAACAAATACTAGTATGTGAGTTCCATTATACGATAAAAATGTTCACTATTATATTAAATCATCTGTCCGATGACGAATTTTGCCGTGGATATGGATAAATAATTGAAGCTGACTCTAAAATTTAACTAATTTTATTACGAACTGCAGCTGTAACAAATATTCGATAATTTTCAATTGTTTTCATTTCTATATGACTATAACCGGTTAATTAAATGATTTGTAGTATAGATATCTAATATATTTAAAATATACTTTGTATACACTAGTTAGTGAAATATTTTAATAAAATTATTTAAAAAACATGGTATTGAAAAGTTTGAACATTTGTTATAGATTTTTTTTAATAAAAAACATTTTTTTCAGTTTAAAACATTTACATTATAAGTTGTTACAAGAATACTGTTGAGGATGTTACCCAAATAAAAAACGTTGGTATGGGGAAAAGAAAAGGAGAACGCTTAAGATTAGTAGTGGTCTAGATATTTGTATAATAAATGAAACTATTAAAATTTGTGCTCGCATCTAAATAGAATCTAAAATTAAAATTCGTATTTGATATAAACCCTCCCCTAGAAAAATATGATTTACAAAACATATCTTAAATACATAATGCATTAATTCAATTTTTTATATGATATGTATGACATATATATATACATTATATATATACATATAAGTTATAAATCATATAATATTAAATAAAATGTATTTGTTTAATATTTAAAATTAAAAAGTATATTTACAGATAAAAAATTAAAATTTATTTAGCAACACTTTTTGGTTATTATATTATAATCATACTTTTATACAAAATGCATTTAATATAGATGTTTTTCATATCACGTTTGTTCTTTTATGATAAATCTTATTAATAGCATCAGTGTACGTACATAAAAAAATAAAATATAGAATATATATATAACAAAATTAATAAAAATTATGTGAGGATGAAGTATTCGGTATAATTAATTTATAGAAGGTCCGAACTCATTCTTTTAATAAAACATTTAGCAAAAACATAACTATTTTGTGCAACAACAGAATTTAATTCTACAATTTATACAGTCTTTAATTAAATCACCCCAAAATGAGTGGGATTACTATTTTAAACTATACTTGTCTTGATCCCTGTTCCAATTTGAAATGTACATGAAGTATAGCCTGTTAGAAATAAAAAATATAAGATTTAACTATTGTATTGTAAATTTAATATTAAATTAAAGCAAAAACCATTGGGCCAAGATGGGGTTCGAACCCACGACATTCGCATTTGCAGGTATGCAGGTAGTATGCAGGTAAAATATTGATAACATTTTAATCAAAGCAATTCACCCGTCTCCTTTAGTTAATTGTCATGGGATAATTTAATATGAACTTTGGTTATAGCAGGCCACGGGTGACTCCAACAATTTTTAACGGGGGAAGGAATTTTCGTTTAAGCGCAATTTTAAATTGTTTCCCATCAGAAAATAATTCGTATTGGTGAAAAAATATTATTAAATTCAAAATATAAAAGGCACATTAAATTTATTGAAAATAATTTAAGCATCAACTATGAAATAGCAAACATAGTAAATTGTACTCTGGATAAATTGACACCAATTTTGGTTTCAAACTGCTTGATACCCCATCTTGATTGCCCAGCAAATGATGACTGTGTGTTGGTCTTCAGTATACATAACTAAAGGTGGGTTAAAACTGTTGACCCGTGCTACAGGAATTTTCATGAAGATCGGTCCGAACAAAACACCGAAAATCCACACTGTCATTCGACTTGTTGTATAGCTATCATGACAGATGTCTTGGTATCTGATCTGAACAGGTTTGAACGGTGAGAAGTACTTACTCTGTTTCTAAGATAACTTACAATTACGGCGATTAGTTATTGAAAACCGTTCAAGTGTATTCTATAGAATGTTGTATGGTATCAATGTTCTATGCAATTTCAACTATTCTAAAATGGATTTGATGAACAGTATTATTTGTGAATGTTTCTGATAATCATAATATACTGTATAATTGTAAATAAATCAGAGTTTTTATATATTGTTGGATGTATAATATTATGTAATGAGTTTTAATAAATATACATATACAATATATAGGCCCTATGGCATACCTACTACTAACATACACCACTGAATTTGATTCAAATTAAAAATAGTTTTTAAATATATTTCATAAACTAAATCACCCTACAACCCTAAATTTTATTTCAGAAGTACTTAAAATCATTTTTAAATAATACTGTAAGTTCATGTTTTGCAATCAAAAATTGATGATATTAATATTGATTTTCTTTTTTTTAATTTCTCGAAAACTTTTTCATAATTAGAAATAAAATATAAAACAACAAACATTTAGTTTGCACATGTTTAATTTACTTCGTCTAACAATTTATTTATGTATATATTATTTCACCGAAATCAAATGCATAGATTGATACAAAATTAATAAATAAATAATGTGTTGCTATATACACGTGTGATTTCTTAGATATAGTGTGTGCTTCTGATAAATTAATCGCTCCTGAAAATTGGAAATATAGTTATATATATTATTTTTATGATCGCATAAACAATTTTTGAAACGAACCTAGCTAACACAGTTTTATGTTAGGATTGTGATAAAACGGTTACTGGTCACTGTTCCTTAACTAGTATTCGAGATGTTTGCAAATTATGTATATTTCGTATTTATTAATCATATAGAAATATATATTTTTTCTCAATTAATGATTTATTATTAGCACTGGATGTTTCCATTTTCATTGGTCGTTGAATTCAGTCCAGGCCGTAAAAATCAATAATTTCAGTATTTTTTAACAAAACAAATCTTCGTGTCAGTAACAGAAAAACAATCATTTATAACATAAAATGCAAAATTACAATTATTAGAAAAAGTAAGAATTTACTAATTCTTAAAAATAGTTTTTTTATTGGCCGGTCAGGTAACGAAGTGGGTGATGCTAAATCAAATATATCGTTACATAAAAATATCAGCATAAAGTGTTGTTCGTTGCCCTTACACTTTTAGTGTGCACTTCTTCAAAGGTTAAGTATTCCCTCTTAGTTTATATTAATACCACTATATATATAGGTACAGGCCCCGTGGAGTAGAGGGGGTAGGGGGGCCTTCACTTCAACTTTTAAAAGTAATTTTTAATTATATAAAAATTTTACCTCAATTAGTCGGATTTTTTTATATCAGCATTTCGTATATTTATTTTTGAAAAATTTCGGTAATTGTGAAAATAGTGCACAATTCCTCTAAGTTATAATATAAACAAATGTTATATATTCAATTACATATAAGGTTTAGTTTTGGGTTAAATAAATATATAGTATATATGTAAGTAAACAATACAAATAAAAAAGTTTTATCACTCACTGTTTGCGAAAAATAGTAAAAAAATGTATAAAACATTTATTCAAAATTATTATTGTACTATCTGAATAAGTTTTGTTTAATGAACTATCTTTTGTCGAACATATTCTTTGGTTTAATAGTCAAAATTTACACGCCTGAAATGGCTGCGACCGTCAAAATATCTTGAACTTATCAATTTGAAAAATAGTTTAAATCGTTATTTTTCATATAGAGATACACTTAAACAAAATAGATGATAATACCGTCTTTTTATATAACTCAATTATTTTTTAGTTCCATTGAAACAGCTGGCGAGTATAGTAGTAGTTGCTGAAAGGGGTGTTGAACATTTTCCATTAATTTTCGCAAATATAAAAACCAATATTTGAAAAATATCCTATTTAAAAGTAAATGGAACATTTTTCCATCTTCGGTTTTGATTTGCCACTTCGCTGCTCATCCCTAACAACCGATTTCTCCAGGGAGATACTGAGCATTTCAATTCTGTCAACATGAGTGAGTAGGACTTATCTGACGCAAACAATTCGGGCAGAAAACAGGGATTTTTCTTACTTTAATCCGAATTTCTGAGCTGACTCAGTTATTGTATATTATTCGAGCGGTGAAATGAGAAATTGCTAATATCAGTGAAACGATCGTTCCATTTTCTTTTTAATTTTGTGCCGTCTAAATAATCTTTCAAGAAAATGTTAGTTCAATTCGAGTAGGAAAATGCTTCTTTGTAATTAGAATTTTTAATTATGGATGGGGAAAAACTCTTTATCAAAACATGTTATTATATTTAATATACATATTTTCTTAAACGGTAACTAAATTCCAAAACATAATAAACATATACATATATATAGATTAATGTTTTTAATACATAGATTTGACGTATTTTTTGTTATAATTTCATACTTAGGTGTTACTCTTTATTTATTTTATATTTTCTGTGTAATTATATTATCAATAATGACTTTTAATAAATAATTAATTTAGTTCATAGCGAGACATATTTTATATCTCTTCTAAAAACTAGTCACGTGTATTAATAACGAAATTCGATACCGGGGATGTTTCGTATTAAAACGAATTAATTAATTAATTAATTAAATTACACTCTTAAATAATTGTATTAATAAGTAATATTCACTCCGAAGGAAAGAAACTCAAGATAAATTAAATTAGGTAGAACTATAGATAATACATTATGTATTGAACTAGACCATTTTTGGTTATTTTGAGAATATTTTAGTTTTAAAAGATTTTATGAAATTAAGAACTACTATATATATATATGTAATCAACACAGAGATTCTAAACAAATTTTAGGTGGCTTGAAAATATACTTTTCAAAAGAAAGAGTATAACTGAAAAGTACTGAATATACATTTGAAAATATATTTTTTAATTGTCTGCATACATATCTTGTTGGGAAACGCACATCGCGTTCATTTATTTTATTCAATAAATTATATAAAATAAATAGTGCTTTTAGTTAGTACAAGATTTAACAAAGTTAACAAAAGCTATTTTATATTGTTAAATTTTTAACTATATAAACAGCCCATTACAATATTAACACATTTAGTAAGTGTATACATAACTAGAACTCAATTTTATATTGAACAAAGAGTATTGATGCTCACATAATTATTTATAAATTTCAATTTTGAACAAACAGTATTGATGATCACATAATTATTTCTAAATTTAATTTTGATAAAATGAATATCTTCATATTACTTTAATAATCCTTAATAATGTGAATGGGCAAAAATAGCCCCGGCCTATATATTGTACGGATCAATATTTTTAACAAGTAAAACTGTATTGAAAGAATTAACCGATTATCATCTTTAAACAAGAGTTACAAGTTGTACATCAACAAATGCATAAATTTTACGGTAAATAAGATGAGATCACAATTTTATATTACATTTTCAACGATTCTGAAGAAATTAATGAACCAATATTTAAAAAAGGTAATCCACTTTGAATTAATATTTATTTATATTTATCCCGCAAAGGGAAAATATTTTAATAAATACTTGGCTACTATCTATATTAGCACATCTTTGAAGTTTCAATTTCTTTACTTTTAAAACCATGAAGCGTTCTTATTTTATAAAATTACTTTCCTTTTTAAATAAATACCAAGTGTTCCAAAAATACTAATTAAATGCTGTAATCAATATCAAAATTTAAGTATTTAAACTAAAATAGTGAAAAAACAATAGAGTAATTATAAATAAGTTAATTTAAACAAATACAATAATTTAACTAAATTTTATTCAAAAACTGCACATTCTTCATCATGACACCATTGAATCCCCTTATCAAAATTTATCATAGAGTCTCAGAGGCGGA
>JAUZND010075113.1:0-16633 GCA_034780555.1 Coelogynopora nodosa
TCTTAACGTTGAGTTTGAGACCAAAATTCTTTCCAGCTCCATTGACTAGTGTGATTATTTCTTGGAGGTCGTGTGGAGTGGTAGCAATTAGAGCTGTGTCGTCCGCGTATCTTAAGTTGGTGATGCGCTCTCCTCCGATTTTGAAACCGCCATTATAGTGTGTTAAAGCGTTTCGCATTATTTGTTCCGTGTAAAGATTGAAAAGGTCTGGGGACAGTGGGCAGCCTTGTCTGACTCCGCGTTCCGGTTTGAACCAGTCGGATTCGCCAAAATCAAGTCTGACTCTGCATTCCTGATTGTCATAAAGCTGGCTGACAGTGTGGATGGTGTCTGCGGGGAATCCCATTTTTTCAAGGGTGTTCCAGAGGGATGAGTGTTGAACTGTGTCGAAGGCTTTAGAGTAGCCGATGAAAAGTTCGTAGATTCGTAGAGAGGGATGTTTTATCATCAATGAATGGAAAATTGAGATAATTGTATTTTTTTTGACTGATGTTGTTGATGTTTTATTTTTCTTTGTATGTTTATTACTTATTTGTTTGATGGTATTTTGTGGATATCCATTGATGGTAAGAATAGATTTGAATTTGTTAATATGATTTTGCATCTGATTTTGAGGAACATCTTAATAAAATTCTGTTTATTTCATTACATGCAATATTTTTTTTGATTTCATTGATATAGACAAATTAGTGTGGGAATAAATATCTGTGAGCAGATTTCTTATAAAAATTAAATATGGTATCACCGTTGGTATTTAGAGTAACTGAAAAATCAAGAAGATTAAGACAGTTATCTGAATTTGGATGTTCGATATCAAATTTGATTCTTTCGTTTTGTGATTAAGATATTGTTGGATATTTTCAGCTTCATGCTTATTCACTGTTAATATTAAATATTTATCAATAGAACAGTTTATTAACCACATTTGAGTAGAAGTACATAAATCTATTTTCTAATGAATCCATGAAAATGATGGCTAGAAGACAAGAGATACTGCTTCCCATTGCTGTTTGCTTGTAGATACTTTGTTTGAATGTAAAAAAAACTTTTCTAAAACAACTTTTAGTATTTGATCAATTTGTAATGGTTTTAAAGGACATTTGAATGATGGATTATCTTCAAACTTTTTAAGTAAAGCTTGTCAAACTTCAATCGGAGGGATTGAAAAATATAGAGCTTAAACATCAAGGCTAACAGGATAATTGAATTTAATATGAGTATCACTGTTTAGATTGGATAATGTTTCAATTAATTGATGAACACTTTCAAGGTGAACGGGAACTAAATTAAGTAGATGTTTGTTTAGTAATTTTGTAAGTAACTAGTAATTTTAATACTAGGAGAATTTAAACTTGAAATTATTGGTCTAATCTTTAAACCTGATCCTTTTTTATTTATTTTATGAGGTGATCAAATTTCAGAAGGTTGGAATTATTTGTATTGTAGTTAAGTACGAGTTCTCTTGGCAGTTTTAATTTATCTGCTATCATTTTCCAGATATTATTAATTTTCTAATTAATAAAATAAATTATACCATGGTACTCTGCGGTATGTAGTGGTGTCTTGAAGGTAAGTTAAGGTGGCTTCATTGTATTTTGTAATTATGTCCCTTTACCACTAGGTAGAAATGTTATAGAAGTAATTTTCTTAATTTGATAAGTGTGAATGATTCTTTCTTGTTGGGAATGCATATTGTATTTGTATTTGATAGACCTTATAATATTGTTTGAATTTTTGTATAATATAATTTCAATTTGTTATCTAATTCTGTTTGTTTTTGATAAGGTTTTCAGATGTAGTTAGTTTTAATTTAAATTAGTTCTCAATAATTTAAAAGTAAAAAATGAATGCCTTAAACCAATATATATACATACAGTATTAGTAACAGATTTATGAAACTCACTGCATGACGAAGCAATTCGTCTTTTGGAAAAATGTCCCAAATTGGCAATTAAACATTAAAAAAAAATTACTACTAACATTTCTACCTAGTGACAAAGGTCCAAAATTTTGCGTAGTTGAAATTACAAAATACAATGAAGCCGCTTTAAATCATCATTTTTAACCACGGAAAACACAAAATGTACGATGAATATCTGCAAACTTTTAGGGCTGGCTACTAAATACACCAATCATAGTAGTCGAGTTACATCTTGCATGTTATTGAATTGTTTTCGATGATTTATATATTCAATCTGTTTCGGAAACAAATCATTGAATGCTCTTGTTATTTACTAGAGTCGGAGAAACGAGAAGATACGAAATGAGCGATTATTTAAGCAGTTGTTTGGGACGTTCAATCGCTTCCACTTCTAATGCTGTATTACCGTCAACATCTACGACAGTTGATGATGATTGGCATGAGTTACCACTGTCCGTCATTGACGATTGTTTGTCAAAGATTCCGGGAAGCATTGGTTCCACGAAATGGTCCTGTTATTATCCAACGGGCACAGAATGCTACCATCAATAATTACTACAAAATGTAACAACGCCTACGTATCCAATGTTTTCGTGTTGCCCTGATGATAATTTTTTATTTAACTTCTTAGTTGTAAATGACACATTTTGATAGTTTATTGAATCCTTGCGAGGTGGGATATATTAGATATCATTGATACCGCCAAGGAGGGATTCATTAATATTTATTAAATTGTTAATTTTTTTTAATACACTGTATTGATTGAAGTATTACGATATCTTTGATAACTGAAATTTTGAATGGGATAGTATATTTAAAGTGGTAGAATTAATTATAACCATTTTTTTATCTTGATAATAGTGTTGAACATTGAAAATTTGATAAATTATAAACATTTACAGTTGCAGTTTTACTGGCTTTTAATTTAACATAATAAATAATTTCAATATGCGTTATGCATTTTCAAGCATTATATAATATACTAAATCTCAGTTCATAAAAAAAAATATATGAGTGACTAAAATAATAAAATGCTTTTTCTTGTATACCATATATTTGATTATACATTAATATATATATATTTTTTAAATAAATAACCATCCCGACCACCCACTTTTCAGGAGACGGCATTTTCATAAGAGGCGTAACAAATATAATAGGATAAAAAGGATGCAAATAATTGAGGTGCGGTGGGAAGCAAATTGAAATTCCCCACTCCCCCACTTTTACATTCATCCGCCGGCCCTGATTCATCAATTGTTATAAGTATTGTTTTTTAATTTTAAGCATTAAATTTTGTTAGTTTTTGACTTATTTATGTATGAATGTGAAATAATAATAATGTGTTTTATTGATTTCTGTAGAAATTATAATAATTTATGAACCTATAAACGGCAAATTTGTTGGTCATACTGTAATAAATTATGAAGATTATATTAAATAAATTCATGGAATGCAAAAGAAGTGTTGTCAATAGCATGTATATGTGTTGTTTAATGTTTTTCTCCAAAATAATTCATGTCATAAAATCAAAGTATACATTAATATAATTTTTAACACCAATAAGAAATATAACTGGTGAAAAACTTTAACAAAATTGTCTATTTTTAAAAATTACGAACAGTGAATAAAAATGTAGTACTTATACTCCTCCTTATTGGTGGTAACATTATTACGTAAATTGTTTTAGAAATTTTAATATAATAAATACAATCTTTTAAGTTTTAAATAAATGGCAATATATTTGGCTTTAATTAATAATAAAATCTAATTTCCACTAATTCGGGTACTTGTCTGCCTCAATTTTAATCATTTTTATGAAGAGAAATCTCTTCATTTATATAAAATATAAATTAGCAACAAATACCTTTTTTCCCTAAGGTTGGATCGAGGTCATGTAATCTCGTTAATATGACGAAATAGGAAAATCCAACTTCAAAGACTTCCGCTTTTAGTTCTTTTTGATTGTCGGTTGACTTTAAAGTATGAAAAAAACATGTTGTGGACTGATTAAGTAGACATATAGTGGTATCGTTTCGTTTTTCCTTAAATATGTTTTATTACGTATAATATATTGAAGGTATCTCTATTTTTACTAAATTGACTAGAGAGATATCTAGGCAGAATAATTGTTCGTATAAATTTTGTCTTTTAATATTGCATCAATTAACATTTAACTACGTTTACAATTTAATGACCAAAATTATCAATATGTCAAAATTTGACATACTTATTACGGCATTAATAAAATAACTTATTAATTGAGGAAAATAAATACCCTAGCTACAGAGGTGTTGGAATCATAACCGCAGGGACCTCTATCGCGGCACCAATGTTTCCTAATAATATATATTTATTTATATATAAAAATATATTTCCAATGAATGCCAATTACCATTTTTTGCAATCATTACTGATCTCTGTGTCTAGTCTCACAAACACCCGCTATTGATAACGTAAACGCTTTGCCATTAATACACTGATTTGCATACAGGTGACAAAATTCAATAAATTTCCAAGGACTCAATGTGAATTAATTTCCTATGCACCTAACCTATTTTGTCAGGTTAAAAACGAAATACAACTACTGAGACCAGGCTAAATTTAATTATAATTAATTTTGTATAAAAATTTATTTTATATAATTGTATATTGACAGCACCAAATAAATAACAAACCGTGAACATGTCGATCTATAACTTTATATGAATATCACCAGCACCGTTAATAAAATAATTAAGATTATAGTAATGCTTTTCTGTTTAAAAAAGAATCATTTGGATCGTTTAAATAAATCTTATTTGAGACAATACACAGTGAGGACATTAATATATGTTGATATTATAAAAACATTATTATGCAAAACATTTAAAATTTAAAGAATAATAAATAAAAGCATTATATTTCACATTTAAACACGTTATTTCAATGAAATATACTAAATAATATAATCAAAGTAAATAAAGCACACATTCTTTTTAAAAATGCTATACCAAATATAATAAAAATAGAGGTATGGGATAGTATTATGGATAATTAAACTTAATTTAGTACAAGTCAATAAAGTCTAGCCAGTGAAGCTAGTTAAAGGTGGTGTTTGTATATTTGAAATATATAATAATAATTTATAACAAGTTATCTCGTGATGAAACAAGAAGAACAACAACGGATGGGTAATATTTCGTATAGTGTTAAAGTGTTATTCTTGATGATAGAGACTATTTTAAACACCATTTAACACGACATTGCGAAACATTTTAATTAAAAATAACGAAATTATTTAAATCACTTAGTAATAAACATTGCATTTATTATTGACTTTTTCTCCAATAATTTTAGAGGTAAAAATCTGAAGTGTTTTTTTGTAGCAAAATATTTTGTTTGCCTTTGTGAGATAAAATATACTGCAATATTTTGGACATATTATGTTATTTCAGTTTTAGTATGAGTTTTAAATTTTAAGCAAAATCTGTATGTTGTAGATTTTAAATAAATTATTATAAAAATAAATATAGTTATGCATTTACAAAACAGTAGAAAAAATAGTAAATTATATATGTTAAACATAGTAATATTTTAAATTATATTATTAATCGTTTTAACTGTTTACAAAGAATGTTCAATTTCTACCGTTTTTAGGAAGTGAAATATATTAAAAGAATTATGTTATACAATTAACGATTCAAACATTAAATTGGTCGAAATATCAATTGTATCAAAATGCGTCTCTATCAACATTCAACACAGGCAGGGAGGAGGGAGTCTGAGGGTATCATGCTATAAATTGGTCCCAGTCTCACCAAAAAAATTCTAACTAGTGTGGTACCCGTTCGAGCAAATGTTTTGCCAGGCCCCCATGCGCTCGCCCCCAAACCTTTCGGACCAACAATTGGGCTGATAGACCTTTCCGACTGTGAAAAGTGTCCAAATAGTAAAAGGTCAACATCTGGTGTTATTCATATGAGTAGTATAGAAAGGGTCAATTCGAGCATACTTTTTGACCTTTGAACATACCATAACATTTGTCAATTACATTATGATCTTATTATTTAATTATAAACTTATTTTAGACTATTTTTTTGACGACAATTTTTAACACTGTGATGTATTATGGCGATATATTGCACGATGATTTCAATGAAGATTCTGACTAAGTCTAGTTCACTCAGCTTGATTTTGCTACTTACAGATTGATTTCGATGAGAATTCCGACTAAATGAACACAAATATTTTTGTTTCAAATCAATATAGAACAATTTTTATGACTACAATATTTTATTAAAGTTAAAAAGTAGTACTTCATTATATAAAGTTTGAGATGAAAATGTACTTTAATATATTGGATGCGTTTTATTATTAGATGTGTCAATATCGTCATCATCATCATCATCATCATCATCATCATCATCATCAACATGTGTGAGATATTAATTGAGTGCAAAGCGTCGCGCACTCTGCTGTCAAAATCTACCAAAATCGTTTGATACTCTCTGGTAGAGCTGAATTACAGGTGACAAAAGGAGTATTTTCTTGAATTTTTTGACCTCTTCTTCTATTCGTGCCATTGCCTCGTCATTTTTCATATAATTGAATAGTTCAATACAATTCACCATTTGTCTAGTACTTTGTGTTTCAACTATGTCAAGATCATTTTCTTTTGTATGTTTTTCTGAATGTCCTCCAAAAGTGTAATCAGAAGCGTCGACTCTTTCTCCTCACGTCCACAACCTCTTCCATCGAATTTATTGATGTTTCCTCCTCATCGTCGGACCATATTGATTCCTTGTCTGTCGCTGATTGATTTTAGTTTGATTTCTTGTTCAACATCTTGTATTGACTGATATCAATGCAGGAAGGCAACTTTGGAAATTTTTGTTTTGTCGGTATCTGTGCAGAATTAGATTAAATTATATTTTAAGTTTTTTAAGGAAATCGATTTTTTGAAGAACATTTCCGTAGTTAGTAGTAAAAATTCTTTTGCTTAAATAGTACAGGAGTTGATATGAACAAAAAATCCTTGATCGAAGTAAGTTCTCGTGCGTTCAACAGTACCTTGTGTATACGCAGTAAGTGTGCAAGAATTCGAACAATAGCCTTTTTACACATAAGACAATTATTCTTCATGATGGAAACTTTAACAGCCATAAGTTATGTTTATCAGCTATCTAGTTGGTTGTATTTAGCGTATATTTTTTGGGTCATCTTATCTATTTATGAGTTATCTTTTCTAGATGTTTCCATACAAAGCCTGTTTCGTTCTGTAATGTCTTAATTGATTCCGATTGGTCATATTAGTGATTTTTCACTTAATTATTTTGAAATGTAATAATTATGCGTGATTTCAAATAATTTCGATATGTTATATTGTTTTCCATTTTAGGTGTGTTTAGCTTATTTTATGATGTTTAGAATGACTTTTTGTCATACTATTTCGTCATACAAAACGTTCAATTTGAATAATATTTAAATGTTATATTTTAATATGTCGCTTTGAACAAATAATTTATTAATTATACTCATAAATAAAATAGTTTGTTAAATTTTAGATGGTCGCTTACACTGTTTGTTAATTGTCTATGTACAATTGTCTTAATAAACTCCGATAGGAAATATGAGTGAATTTTCACCAAATTATCATGAAATGTAATAATTGTGCATGTATTTTCTTAGCAACTTTTTTGCATGTTAAGCACATTTTATATTATTTTTCATGTTTAGAATATCCTTTTGCGATGCTATTTGGTTATTGAAAATGTTAAATTTAAATAATATTTTAAATGTTATATTTAAATATGTCGTTTTACAATAATTTATTATTCTCATTAATAAAACGGTTTTTTAAATTTTAGATTATCTCTTATACTGTCCGTTTCATTTTACATTGTCTTAATTAATTCCGATTGTTCATATGAGTGAATCAAACTGTTTGATTAGTTCTATAATGTATTAACTAATTCCGATTGGTCATATAGGTGAACTTCCACCAAATTATAAATTCATAAAACAAATTCACTTTATTTGAATAATTGAAGCACACATGATTAATGAGGTAGAATGTCATTTATTATTATAATTATTTCAAAATTATATAGCGGTAGACGGAGTAGGAAAGTGAGCAAATATATGCACATCCGCGTATGCTTATACTTATTGTATTCTGAGATTAACAAAAGCTTCAATTATTTTAGTCTTTCGCACCTTAGGCACTCCGAGGAGGTTTGATAATGCTTTGCCAGGAAGATTTGATTGTACTGCTTGTTTCAAGTATGGCTGAAGATTCGATAATGCGCTGCTGTTCCTCCTAACAAGTTAATATAGCCAAATCCTCCAAACATTATGTCAGTAAATATCTCTCTTCTGCTTCCATCCGTTGTTTTTGTAAACAATCTGCATATCAGTCTAAGTAAGTTATTCATTTCACAATCGTCAATACGCATCTCTTGCCTGAATGCGTAGCCCTGCTTATCGAAGACGATATGTGGTTGTGTGGAATGTTTAAAACTGTTTGTCACGTTCGCAGCATCCATCACAATTTAAAAAATTTCAAGACTAAAGCTATAAAATAAAATGCGAAGTCTTAAGAGAGCGATTTCAAATACGACCGTTCGTGTCGAGAGCTGAAAGCAGAATAAAATTTATTTGTAAAAGCTTCTCTATTTATACTTGAGATAGGTAGATCAATCTGTAAGTAGCAAAATCAAGCTGAGTGAACTTGACTAAGTCAGAATATTTCGTCAAAAAAAGTCTTAAAACAATATTTATAATTAATTAATAAGATTTTATACATATAATTATTTAATTAGACACTAATTAAAAAATTTAGGGTTATATAATACTTACAATATTTGTAAGTAGTATACAAATATTTATCTTATATTTTTGAAATAGTATGCCAACTTTGGTTGCCATAGGTTACTACAATAAAAACAAATTTACACAAGCTCATAGATATTCTGAATATTTTTTTATTTAATTTATTTTACTATGTAAAAAAAAGATATATATATATATTATACTAGTTACAAAAAAGTATGTAGTATAAACAATTTAACTCATGTTGGTGACTCATCATACCAAGTTTGGGTTGTTATAAGTTGTAAACATCAAAATTTATAGACTAAAAACAAAATTGATGTCACTAATG
Source organism: Coelogynopora nodosa (assembly GCA_034780555.1). Taxonomy (NCBI): domain Eukaryota; kingdom Metazoa; phylum Platyhelminthes; order Proseriata; family Coelogynoporidae; genus Coelogynopora; species Coelogynopora nodosa. The sequence goes on from JAUZND010075113.1 coordinate 9,066, forward strand.
ACGTAATTTTTCGTCTAAAATTTAAAAAATGGTCTAAAAACAATATTTATATCTAAATAATAAGATTATAATGTAATTAGATTTTAAATAACATTTTTAGGGTTATATACTACTTACAAATATTGTTATGTAGTATAAAAATGTGTATCTTATATTTTTGAGCCATCATACCAACTTTGGTTGCTATAGGTTACTACCCTAAAAAAGAAATACCCAATGAAATATTTTGGTCCACTTATGATTCATAATGATTCCGATCGTAAACAATTTTTTTAGGAGGGTAGGTGGAGTAAAGGGGGGTGTAGGGGGTATTGTCATAGGTCAATTGTTACAGTCAAATATCAAAAGTGTGCTCGAATCGACCCTTCCTATACTACTCATATAAAACATGATTGAGTCAATATATATTAGGCAGAACAATGGATGGAAACGATTTCGGTGTCGTGGTAAATTGTTATGATCATTTTATATTGACACTATTATCTTATTTGAACTAATCATGAAGAATTATGATATGAAGAATACATGATATGGAGAATTACTTTATTACTTTATTTCGTCATGGGAAATTGTATGGTCATTTTATAATGACAGTATTATCTTATTTGAACTAATCATGAATGAATTATGATATGAAGAATACATAATATGGAGAATTACTTAATTACTTTATTGTATGATAATTTAGTATTTTATGGCATGTTTAACAAACAATGCAACATATAAGAACCAGAAAATCAGTTTTAAAATTAATTCTAAATGAAATGAAATGTAAACGTTAATACATGAAACCACAAAGACACAAACAGCATAATGTATGATTTGTAAATAATATAAAAATTAAATGTGAATATTGTCTTCACTGACCTCGTGCATTTCATAACATTCAGCCATGACCTGATATACGGCTTCTTTATCTAGCGTATCTTTGACCTCCTAAAATGGATAGCAATTCATTCAACAATTTATTAACTAAAATTGAAAATAAGCTAAAATGTGCTTCAATTAACGTAAGAATTGCATTAAAACGTTTGTTATCTACAATGTATCATCGATCCATTTATTTTTAACCTAATATGTAACAAACCATGGACATTTGAAAATAACCATATTTATCATTTGTACATTTATCGTTACAAATTGAGAGAAAAATAGATAAAGGAATTGACAAACTCAATAACTGACACCAAATATATATATATAGCACCACATTATGTGAAAGATATGATGCTTTTATATATATATACATGGTAAATTCTACTACTACTGTTTAAAATACAACGTATTTTAAACAATTCTATCAATTTAATTTGGTAAATATATCGCTACTAACTGCCTACGACCAACTACTACTACCAATTAATTTTATAGTCAAGTATCTAAACCACTTAAGACGCGCAAAACAGCTGCTGGTAATAATTGAACATGTCAAATAGTATAAGTCTATAATTTTTTAGTTTCATATAACATTTAAAAATAATAACATAGGCAAATTGTTTAATTTTAATGTAAAAATCACTATGTATAATCATGAATAATGAATAATCATGATTTATTTCTGTCCTTTAAAAATTCTTATCACTCCGTACCTCGGCGATCACAGTTGCCTCCAGATTGTTTTCTTCAATGAGAGAGATGAGTAAGGAGGCAATTGTATTCCGCAGTTTGATCACTTCCTCCACTTTGCACCCCTCGAAGTCACCGGCACGCAGGATGAAGTTGATGAAGTCAACGATCTTGTTGTCATAAACGGTAACTCTATTTTCCTGGTTTCCCTGGAAACAAGATTCAAATTGATTTCATTCAAAAATTAAGTTAAATTTTATATTTTTACAATTTCATATAAAAATATGATAACTGTTATATATTTAATTATGACATTTATTGCTGCTACCAAAAAAGTGACAAAAACAAATTATGTATGTCAAAATAATTCGTAGCTGTTTTTCATAACGTAAATAATTTTTGTTATTTTTCTCTATTGTGATTTTTTGTGTTTTTATTACAAAAACATATATATGAAACAATCAATGAAATGATTCAAATATTTATTATTTTTATGCAATAATTTTGAAACACATTTTCACGATAAAAAAACTATTTACAAAAAAGTGTATAATATAAGATACATGAGTTGAAAAAAAAACTACTAATTTGAAATGTTTATCTTGACCGATAAATTATATTTTTGCAATGATTTGAAATAAATTTGATGTGAAAAATGTATTCTAATAATGTAAAAAATATTTTAATAACGAGTACTACTTTACTTTTCTATAATGCACGTGCTAAAATGTAATCGATTGTCAATACCCGAAGTTTTAAACAGAATAAATTCTTGTGAAATGTAATATTACTATAATTATTAAAAGGATTGCCTGTGTTATATAAATAAATATTACTATATTATAAATATATAAATTACACAAATATATGTTAACGATTTATAATACTATTAAAATAACAAAACACATTTAAACACATTTTCACAATATAAAAAAACTATTTACAAAAAATGTCTAATATAAGATTCTTAAGCTGAGAAAAACGACTAATTTGAAATGTTTATCTTGACCGCTAAATTATATTTTTGCAATGGTTTGAAATAAATTTGGATGTGAAAAATGTATTCTAATAATGTAAAAATTTTAATAACGAATACTATGTAGTTTACTTTTCTAAAATGTATGTGCTAAAATGTAATCGATTGTCAATAGCCTAAGTTTTAAACAGGATAATTCATATGAAATATATTCATAATTATTAAAAGTATTGTCTGTATTATATAAATAAATTAATAAATTTTATTATATTATAAATATATAAATCACACAAATATAAAAAATATTGATGGATTTGTAACCTTAGAACACTTTACACTACCAATATTATAAATTACTATACTAACAGCAAACGCAATTAAAAAAAACAATCGAAACATATATTCAATTTGTGTTCAAAGGTTCTAGAAAATAAAAGAATATAAGAATATTGAAGATATAAATTATGTTATTACAGATTCTGAAAAGACATAACACAATATAATTATTCAATAAAGTAAATTAAACAATAAAGAAAAACATCACAATCCCGATAATTACATGTACTCAACGCCACATACCTAGAACATGAAATATTTCTTAAAAAAATGCTCCTTAGGAAAATATGTGTAATCTCCAATTAGCAATAATTGGAACTATAACTTAAGCATCTCTTTCTTTATCCTTAATATCATACAAATGAGAAAAAAATGTCCGTCGTAATACACCCAACATCATCTCACCGCGATAAATTCGTTGATTGTGGAGAAGACTTGGGTGACCAGAACGATAGTGTCTTTGTTGATGTTCGAGTAGACGACGTTCAGAAACTGGGCCACTTCGGCCACTATGTTGAACGACTTGATGTTATCCAGCTGTTCGCGGAGGTAATTCTGATTCAAAGAAACCATATCATTCACAGATTAGATGCAATAATATCAGGTATGCAGTTTGTATATACGGTAAAAAGCAGCTAAAGTCAATAATAAGAAGGTAAATTGTTTTTAATGCTCTTATGTTTAAATAATTAGTTAATTTGAACACCATATTCATATTTTGTTATAATTTGCTTTATGTAAATATATTAAAATATGGAGTGAATTCTCTAGCATTGTGAAACGTTGAAAAAGTTAATCTTTATTATATATGTATTTTTATTACATGTGTATTTTTAAAAAGAATACTACTACTTATTTTACAGATATTTTATTTAATTAGTACAAAATGTTTTAACAGCTACTTATTATTATTTAGATTATACAGTTATAATATTATGCGGGCAAGTTCAATTTAAACTTATTTTATTTTTTATCATGGTGCAATAACAATAAAAAAACCTCACTATAATGTTTGCTTTATTAAAAAAGTTAATAAAGTTTTAAAACACAAAATGAAATATAATTCAATCGAAATAAAATCCTATACTGCATTAAAATAAAAAATATATGTTTCACGAGATGCTCTTTGATAAACCATACTTCAGTTTGCTAAATATAAAGTAAAATCTAGTAAAATTGATACAATATATTATAATTATATTATTTTATTTTATCGAAATAAAAAGACAATGAATACATTGTCAATACATTTTCAAAATGACTTCATAATAGTTTCAGATTCAACAGTGAAACAATTTAAAGTTGTTAAATCTTATACGATTGCTTTTTAATTGCGAAAATTTACTAACGTGTTTAATTTAACATATTTTATTTATAGGTTTAGAACATACATAGAAATACATACATAGATTTCTATGGAAACATATTGCCAAATAATTTGGAACTATTCACAGATCATAAGGTTGCTCTTGCTTACTCACCTGAAGACCCTCGTGTTGTCCATCACAGACACGGGCAAGCAGTTTGAGGACGAGCTCGATGTAGCCGTCATCTCGGAGACTTATTTCTTCACCTTCGTCGACGTCATCGTCATCAATTTCATCTACTGTGATGTCCTAGCAGGGGGAGTTGTGCATAATGTTTAATTTTATAAAAAAATATTAAAAGCTTGCTTCAAATTCAACAATGAATTATGAAATCTTAATTAATCAATTAAATACTAAATTAAATCTTTGAAATCAATTAATTTCAAAAGTATTTGAATCAATTGTAATAGGTTCAATCGGAAATCTTTCTTGATTTAATCTTATTTGTAATTTTGTAATTTGAGAGTTATTTCCATTAATCCAATATTTATAATTATTTGTGGCAAAAGCTGGATTTCCATATTTGATACAAACGAAGCAATATCTTGGGGTATTACTGACATTTGCTATATGCCAATCAAGATTTGTTAAAGTAAAAGAATGTTCTGGAAATGTAACTCTTTTCAAATAACTAAAATTATAACATTTTGTTAAACTTTGCAGAATTTTAGTTTTCACTTCAATAGATGAAATAATTTAAGGAATATGAAGTTTTATTTTCATTAAAGAAAATTTTGCATTAGAATTAGCACTTCCATAAAATATGACAGTAAAATTTTCTTTTCTGGTTAGTGTAACTTTATATGGAAGATTTATTGTAACTTTTTTTCTTTTCTAAATAACCAAATAATGGATAAAGAGGCCAATTAATCGTCCCTCTATGTTGTTTATTTGTAACATTATTATAATTATTTAATCCTCTAATATATCCAGTATTTATTCTTTTATCATTTATTCTAGCAATAGCTGCATCGAACTCAACTTTTGTAGGAACAGCTACTAAATCAGCAATATTTCCAATATAATTCCCATCAGTAGTATCTGGAATACATCCAGATTGTTCATTGAAATATTTTCGATATAAAATTGAATTTAAGTGTGTTAAATTTGCCAAGAAATTTGAAATAATTTGAATTTGATTACTTCCAGCTTCTAAAATATTTGTGAAAATAAATGAGGAAAAATGTATTTTTGAAGATTAATTGTTTTTGCTGGAACTGCCTTTACTGCTGCATTTGAAATTTGAAAATCACATCTAAAAAAAGATTTTGATAAAAGTAAAAAACTTGAAGTATTATCTACTTCAAATGTGATTCTCGAACCAGTGGCATTTAATAGATTTGCTGTTCCAATTGTAAGAGAAATCACTAAATTATCTTGCTTTTTCTTATTATAATTATAATTAATTATAATTATAATTAACTTTTTCATAAAGATTGAAAATGTTTTCAGTTTATTGTTCCAATTTTAAAGAAATAATTTAATTTTATTTATTTTTAAATCATTTTAAAACCATTTCCTTCATGTGATTTATAAGTTTTAGGAACTGAAACTTTTTTTAGAAGAATTTTATTATTTTGTAATTGTTCAATTTAATAATTTTTTAAAATTCGACTTGATTTTATAACAGTTTCATCAATAGTTTTATTGTTACTATCTTCATTATTTTGATCATTTTCTTTTTCATTATTTTGTGATCTATTATAAACAAAATTGTTTAATAATTTAGGAAAACCAAAATTAATTATTCGAAAACCTTTTTTTATGTGACTGAATTTAATGTATTTTTATATAATAAAATAAAAAATAAAAATTTAATTTTTAATTAAAATAATAAATGCGCAACCAGGAGTGGTTAGGAATCCTGTTTAAAACTCTGTTTTCTGTAATTCATTTACATAAAATTGTTCTGAAATTTCTTTGCATTTAAAAGATATTGAAATAGTTTTATTTATTTCAGATATTATATAAACCTCCTTAGTCCAATATCCTCAATATCCCTGTTCAAATTTCTGTTTCCATTTAAAAAGTCCTACTCGATCTCCCATTTTAAATTTAGGTTTTTTCTTCAAACTTAAAAAATAAAATTGTAATTATTTTATTTATAGGTTCTGAATTTTTATAAGCATTAAAATGAGTTTCTTTTATAGACAAAAGTATTTTATTATAATAATAATTTACAATTTCCAGTAATAATTGAATTAATTTTTTATTTCCATTTTCTGTAATTTTTTTATACATTACATTTATTAATGTTCGATTTACCCTTTCTACCACAACTGCCTTGCCCACATTATATGTTGAATAAATCTTAATATAATTTTTCAAAGCATTTTTTTGTGTTTTATTGTAAAATTCGAAATTTAAATCAGTCCACAATTTTTTCGGAATATCCTTTTTAGTACATATTTTTTCAAATGAATTTTTTACAGTTATCACAGTTTTATTTTTTAATTGAATACACCACACATATTTAGTATATAAATCAATTGTTACTAAAATACTTTTATAATCTTGATCGGAAGGCATAAAAATAAATCTGCACTATGTATTTCATATTTATAAAAAACTCTTAAAAAATCTTTAGTTTTACGAAATTGCTTGTAAATTTTATCAAAATATCCAAATCCATGTTTCATTTTAGCTTGTAAAATTTTAATAACTAATTTTTTTCAAAATTTTCTATAAATGTTAGATTTTATAATTTTTTTGTTGGTCTAGAATTGTCATTAGGAATATTATTTTCTTTTAATCTTTTATCTAAATTTGTTCCTGGGTCAGTAAAATTATATCCAATTTAATGATATTCACTAGGATATTTAGCCAAAATAAAGCCAGGTAATTTTTAATAATATTTTGTAAGTCTCCTCCATGATATTTTTTCAATTGATTAATATTCATTCTTTAATATAAAAATCATTTTATGTTTTATTTTTGCAATAATAATATATATATATTTTTAAATTTAACAAATTTTTTTAATTAATTTTTTTAATTTAATTAACCCCTACAGCCCCCGCCCCCCTCCCAAATTTTTTTTAAAGCTTTGATCAACTTATAAGTAGAAAAATCGAACTCAGTGACTTTGAATTAGTCGGAAACAAACTTGATTTTGTTCAAATCAGTCAATAAGAAGCCATACTAGCTAAACAGCTCATACTCGCTTCTGATTGGCTGAAAATGTCCAAAAATGTAATTTCCAAAAAAAAAAATTTTTTTATTAAAAATCGTTTTGCGCAAATAATGTATTATTTTCATAAATAATTTATTATTTTCATAAATAATTTATTATTTTCATAAATAATTTATTATTTTCATAAATA
>JAUZND010075124.1:0-14318 GCA_034780555.1 Coelogynopora nodosa
AAGTTCTTACACTCACTCCTATTCAGCTTGCTTTTCACCACTCGTGATTTTTTTATCACTCGCCCTACGGGCTCGTGCTTAAAGAAAATAACTCGTGGCGAAAAGCAGTCGCTGAATAGTCGTGGCGTAATGTACTATTTTGTACTATTTATTTTAAATATTGTAAACGATAAAATTTATCGAATTTAACAAATTCAATAAAATATTCTTATAATCGTAAATCAATATTACTACATAATTTAATTATATTAAATAAAATTGTACTTGATTCAAATTAATAGACTGTTCCAAGAATCGTTGATTCCTTTATTCCTTCTTTAATTTGTGAAATAAATAAGGCGGCATTGTTTTAATCTGAAGGATATTTTAATTATTTTGATATTAACTGAGATTTATTCCAAACACTATAGGGTTTCATTCTCCTTTCAATTTACGTAACTTCCTTATGTGGCTGCTTTGCATGCTTTGAATGAATTAATTCGGTTACAAGGATTAAGGAAAAATAATACTCATGTTAGAATTAACTGACTATTTTTGTAAAAATTATATATTTATATGTGTCTTTTTTTATCTATGCTGTTAAATTAACAAACAAACATTTATAGAGATTATATAAATGTAGATATATTTTATATATACTATCACGCCCAGCTTCCTCGCATAAACTGATATGTATCCATATCATTTATTAATAATGATAATTTCGATGTTTATTTTTCCATATAATATATATTTGCTATTTTGTATTTATCTGTTCCGTATATACAAGATCGTACTGGATGTAATGATTAAGTTGTTCAATAAGTTAATGACAAAAAAAGTTATCTGTCAATATTTTCCTATTGTTTTCTACATTATCTGTAAAATTTATAAATGCTCTTGTGTGTCTATAACATCTTTTTGTTACAGCTCTTGAGTTTCAACCTTTCATTTTAATAATATTTGTTTTTGTTAAAACATTTGTAGAGCAAACGTGGTGCCTTCTAATGTTAAATAAACACATTTTCATTGTCGTCTTTGATCTAATTTAAACTAAATTATGAAGAAACTATTTTCAGTCTCGTATCAAGTAGTTTTCAGGTATATAGCATTGCTTCACCGGTGGCAAATAATGTCAATTAAATTTAAATAAACTTATAGTAAGAATTAATTACTGTAAATGCTAACTTCGAAAGCGATAATAATTGTAATGTTGAAAATTAATAATTTACACATTATAAAGTGTAACACAACCCAAAGAAAGTATAGGTCGTTAATTGATCAAATTCCTTCAAGTATACTCTGACTTTCATGTCTGTCTGAGGTCCTAATAATTTTCTGAACATGTTATTAATAATTATTTATATAGTATTGTAAATTAAAATATAATACATAAGGGTAATTCGTCGACTGAGGTAAAAATTAATTAATGGGAGAATAGCACCAGTAATACAAACTGATTATGGTCTACTTGACCTCGCAAATGCTTTTGACAAGATCCATAGATTGATACACAAGCTTGACCATTACGGAATCCGTGGGAAAATTCTAAAATGGATATCAAGCTGTACAACAAGTGATAGTAGACAACGAATCATCGCCAGATGCCTCAGTAACTTCAGGAGTACCACAGGGCACTGTCTTGGGCCCTATGCTTTACATGACTTACATCAATGATCTTCCACTGTGTATCAGATCCACCTGCAGTCTCTTCGCTGACGACAGTCTCATTTACCTCAAATTAGAAACAGTTGAAGATTAAATAGCTCTACAGAGTGACCTCATTATGCTTGAACAATGGAAATAACATGGCCCATGGCATTCACTCCAGATAAATGTGAAGTTCTCTACGTTACTAACAAATTGAACAGTTTACCATCTTACCATGAACTCCATGAAAAATATTAAAACATATCATAACCGCAAAATATCTTGGGGTCAACATTAACTCAAAACTAAATTGGAAGGAACACATACACACAGTTGTTAAAAGAGCAAACATCACCTATTTATTTCTGAAACGCAATTTGTCCGCCAAGCAGTGCAGCGTAGAACAGCCCGATTTATCACAGGAGACTACAGACGAAAAAGTGATTTTCACCTCGATTATCAACCTCGAATGGGACAGTTTAGAAAAAAGAAGAAAGCGTTCCTCCTGCAAGAACGTCAACCTACCAGCAATCATTCTTCCCCACACCGTAAAACATTGGAACGTTCTACCAGCAGAAATAGTGGAGACCGATACAACTGAAAAATTCAATTAAAAAGTATGTAGCCATCCAGTGACCCGTGCATGAAAGAAAATGGAATAACTTCCTCTGTTCGGTAAAGGAAGAAGAGGAAGAAATCCAGGTTATTCTTATCGATGAACTTTATTAAATAACATGATTTATAACTGAAACGAATATAAGACGTTTCAATTATTCATAGAAACTTTCAGAGGTACTGTATAGGATTGAACAGGTTCTAGACACGGTTATGAAATATTAATTACTATTTAAATTGTTACTATAATGAAATAAGTAAAATGTATGCATTGCTAAGTTATGGGATCAATTACATTATTTGCAAAATTCCGTCCATAGAATAAAGTTGTCACTTTCATATTTTAGAATGCTATATCCAATACCCTATACTAATACCATATAGGTCTACACTGTCACTTAATATGACCGGGTGGTATACTCGGAGGAGTAATGGTTTTGTTACATTATGTCCGTTTCGCATCTGGAACACGCATATTTAGTTTTTCGGTCAATTAGTTTTCCTTCTAACAATGCACATCTTTGAGCATCATTTTCTTTCTAAAGGCCCATCGAGCTTTTCATCGAGCCTTTTCTTCCCAAAGGCCTGTTTAAATGCCCATCGAGTGTCGCGCGGTGTTTTCAGTTCTCACTATAATATTTGGATGTTTCTACATAATTTACAGTCTTTAATATACAGCCTACATCCAATAATTTTATTATTGTAAACACATGTCCGAGGTAACAATTAAGTGGACATTACCAGTTGTATATTTAACTATATAGCTAGTTATTCGTGATCACGTTTTATCAGTTTTCTGATTTCAAAAGGTGTGACCCTACGATTTTCGCAAAAAATACTTATACATTATAAAAAGGTAAAACACGCAATATTCTTTGTATTGTAGTTATGGTATTAATAATGGCAAATTTATGTCAATACCTACTTTGTGATAGACGAAAGCTCGGACCTTTGTTTATAATAAATAATAAACTTTACTAAAAAATGTATAAGCCTCATATTACTTATACAAAAGAAGGGACGGTTATCAGCTAGTATCAGCACAATAAACTTAGTCGTTCATGACATTTAATCATAAAAGCCACTAAAAAGAGTCCTAAATGCTTGTGTCAGACAAACGTTTTTATTACATCTAAGTGTTTTATATATATTCCTAATATGAGAAATCATCGGTAAGTTTTTGCAATTGGAACCATTAAAAATAATTGCTTTTTGCAGTATTTGTAATCATTTTTATCGCGAGAGATATTACGCACTACTACTGAACAAATGAAAGAAAACTTATGTATAGCTATGCATGTAATTATTGTTGTTAAGTTAGGAAAAATAAAGTCCGTATATTATATTGAAGATATATAAACAATCTATCTAGGTTGTCGACCTTCAAAGAAAACGTCCAGAGGTTATTGCCCCCTTGTCAGAATGCAGTCTAAAATGTATACACTTATTGCTGATGAGGGTAATAATGTAATACATACGATTTCAACAATCAAATCGAAAATATTTACTTTTGAACTAAACATGCGTTGTAATCCAGGGTCTTTAAGATATTAAAATCATCAGGTCTGCCTAAAATATCAATTATACCTTCGATGATATTACTCTGCAAGTTTGTGACTGATTTTATTTAAAAAAACACAGAACTTTCTGCTACATTTAAACATACTCCCCCCAAATTGTATGTGTGTGTTTGTTCCGTGTAGAAACTAAACCACTTCTGTCTCATAATAATAAGTATACAATTAGTTTAATATTTTGAAAATGTTTATAGCTTGTTTGGTGACCTTGAGGAGATGGTCCTTGACTAGATACAGTCCTAATTGCCCTCAATAGTAAAACATTATCCCAAAAGTAATGGATTAAGTAACCTTCAGACCCACAGCTTGCTCTCTACGAATGGTATTCATGTTAACCACTAAAGTTTATATGTATTCTATTTCATTCTTATTATGCATAACTCTTATAGAATATCATTTAAGTATGTAATAAAGGTCAAATTAATAACTTGTTTTGTGTAAGTACACTATTCAATATCAATAAACATTGATAGATATTTAGTATATATATATATATGTTCAACATTAAACAAACAACGGTTGAAATTTATAAATTATTTGTATGCTTCGCATTCATTTCATAAGCTACACATCAACATTAACAGAATCGTCGTGAATTATTTGACCAGAATAATTGTTAATGATTCCACCATTAGGGGTGATAATTGATGTCAAACTTATCAAGGCACATTGATAAAGCATTTCGAATACTTTCCTGTATATAGATGCAGAATATACTGCATTGTGCTGTTATGGAATTCGACGGAATTTCCATCTCCACCGTCCATTGATTCTCTTGATTTTGGATGAGGCATTTTTTAATGTAAACTGGTACAATGATATTATCCGGTCAAATAATTGCCTACTCCTGTTGAAGTAATGAATCTAATTAACTGTTCATGTAAACGTGTAAAACCGGATGATACTGTTCCTGTAGAAAATGGTGCTTGTTTGTACATAATTCTGTAAATGTATAATAGTCAGAGAAATGTATGAATCCCAATATAAATGTTGATTTGGTTGATATTGACTATCAATTTGTTAGTCCCTTTTTTGTTCATCGTTGAACATTATATATATATATTAAATATCTTTTATTTTTATTGATATATTATAGCGTACTTACACAACAACATGTTATTGATTTTATTTTTATTACTGCTTAACTTATATTCTATAAGTCTTTTTAACAACAAAATTAATTTCTTATTTTTAATAATGTAATTAATAATAGAGGTTGATGATAGCGTCACCATCAAGAATAATCAAAAATGCTAACTAGTTATTGAGTCAGTGGCTTCGGGCAGCTTTGAATTTAACGCACCGAATTATACAAAAAAACCGTTGAAAATGTTAATGCATCTGCTGTAATAAAGTTTTTTTTAATTTTCGTCACGTCATACATGTGATAACGCCCTCAATCGCATATAGAAAAAAACGCTACCAAACAGCGCATCAAATTATATATAGGTATCCACCAAAAAATTTGATATATATTCCATAACAATGTTCAGTGAATTGTAGTGCCTTATCGCTATGACTACTATGTATCCTCATCATCTAGATAATGAATAAATGGTACATAATATACTCTAGTTTTTCTTTTGTATATGCTTGAAATATAACGTGAGAAAACGTGGACACCCTGGCATACTCAACGAGTTGGTAGAGTGTTTGAAATCTTTCTTGCCATTTCAAAAAAACCTCAATCACATCTTAACGTTTTCTAATTGCACCTATGCACAGATACATCATTAGCAAACACATTGTCACCCAGGCTTCTAAAGAAGCGGAAGTGATCTTTATAATTACACAGATAGTCCCCGTAATGTTCGAATGGTATAATGTGGTAATGTCAAGATTATAGAACCACACAGTCTGTATAGCGTAGGTGAACCGCAACATGAAAAGTAATGGTGGGATTTTATCGATATTCACTTACGAGTCAGACTTGAGCATAACGGCGTTTGGAGTGAGTACATCACTATCTAAAGAATAGTGTCCTCGATATTATTCAGGAAAGAACTTCCCCTCCTCTTTTAATATTACAGGAAAACTCGCGGTGTTCGACTATCAGTAATGTTTCCAGGTGATCTTAATACTTTCCATAATTACATTAAAAACACTTACTGTTAATACATCAAATACGTTTTCAAAATGACAATGCATCAAAACACGATCGATTATTCTTTTTGCTTGTCTCTTATCTTATTTCTATTAAACCTGTAGATTCAGAGATTTTGAACGGTTCCATGTACCGGAGGGGGTAGGGGGGCGGACTCCGCCCCCCTATTATTATTCCATTTTAGTCGGACTATATAGTCCTAAAAGTCGTCATATAGGTAAAACCGTATATTTTCCATACACATGCTGGGTTGAGCAGCATTGTAATTGCAATAAAATCAAAACAAAAAGCTATGCGTCGATTAGACACTTTGTATGGACCATATATGACTGCTTTGTACCCCAAATGTACTTAAATAACGAACATTGTGTGCTATATGTATATTCATACAATGAACAGTTTTATTTATCACTTAATTTGTGTTTTGAAATTCCTTGTTTTTGGTCATCAAACTTAGTCTAGAAAAAAATCAAACAAAAGCATAATAAATAATCCCAATAATTTGTTTTCGACTAGAAATATCCACATTACAAAAATAATTCGATATTAGCATTACTATTGTCGAACTAGTTAACTGTAATTATTTAAACAGTCTGTTCTTTAGAGTAGACCCTTCCTTCTGTTGTCACCCCCTTCCTTCATGGAGTATAGAAAAATTAATATAATCATTAATGTTGCAAAACTTAATTTTACAAAAAATTAAAGGGCCTAATTACTCTGTTTATTGATTTGTAAATGACAAACTGCTAGTTCGCTGAAAAATGACAATGCGCCCGCATCCCGGTATACCTAAAGCCGTCTGATAAAGCCTTGATATACCATTTTAACATGTATGATTGCATTGAATGTTAAATTCCCTCTTTGAGACAAACTATGGAGATTGTTCAAATTTATTTAGCGGACGAACACTATCATGACAGTAATAATTATAATTTTAATATCTTCTGGTATCTCTTCTCTCCTTTGAGCTAGTTGTTATTACATTTATCTTTTATATTGTAAGTACTTTTTTAATAATTCCAACATATATACATGTATCTTATGTAAGTGCAATATCTGCTAGTATATTAAACAATTTTTTTGTTAAGCCTTTTATTTTGACATTTTTTTCGATTAGTATTTCAAGTGACTAAACATGAAGGTATTATTTAGTATTGCGATTTAAAGATTGTTCAGATTTTGTGCGGCTAAACTGTAGAAATTTAGAATTTGATGTGACTAATCTATTATTTATGATCTTATGCGGAGCTTATGAAGATCTTTACGTCAGTTAACAATGAGGATTTCATGGTAATTAAACATCACAACGATCTAAGAATACTGTAGAGTTTAATCTTAAGAATAGTTAGCTTTGACGAATTTTACAATTAAATTAAAATGTATAGACTACAATACAGTTTGAAAGTATATTATGATTTTACATAATTTTCACGCAGAAAATAGTTATACAGTTTTCAATGAGCAATTGTTTACTAATTTATAATGTAAAATATCTTTTTTATATAATTGACCATTTTGAGAGAAGCAAATGGGAAAACAAGGTGAAAATTTAAAACGTGAAGAATGGTGAGCAAATGTATAATAGTGAATTTCTGCAATTTCGTACAACTCGTTATATTTTCTTTAATTATACTTTAGAAATAAGTAAGGTTAATTGTCACTACATGCTTCATTTTATTCTTTCATAATATATTCGCAAAATTCGATTTTGTACGCAGCGTTTTCATTAGTGTTTAACCTTTTACTTTCAAAATCATTTGTTTTCCTAATTGTGAAAAAATTAAAATATTTAAAGGTTTCATTTTCACTTGAAAATTATTTGATTTGAAAAGATGTTGCTTTATTCAGTTATTTAGTGTTGTTTATTATTGTTTATTGTTTATTTTTCTCTCTTTTTTCCAACTTAAAAAATTACAAATTTCAATATTGCTAAACAAAACTTCTGAGCAAAGAATGAAAGTATAAACACAACAAAAAATAATCCTTAATGACAAAGCATTTTAATATGTCACTGATTTTATAATTTGGCTGGAAATTTGCTTTATTCATGTACATCGTGCCAATAAGTAAAATATATAACACATTTCCTTTTACCATCGGTTTTCATCAATAAATACAATCTGTTCATATTAACCTATAAATATTTCAATTTTCCTGTTACTTGGTTAATATACTATTGCTCCTGATACCAATATTAATCTAATTAACTATAACTTATACTTATTTATTTATAGTTATATAATTTATTTAGTTATATTTATCATAATAATGTTACATAATTGATTTTTTTAAATCATGTCTTCATTGAATTTTTTAATGGAAATGAAATACGTGTCATCTATTTTTTGAGAATATGTCAGGTTATTTGTCCGGGTGGTTTTGTATTCAGCGAACAGTTTTATGAAGGGAGGTATATAAGCATTGTATTAATAATTAATTCAACATATACTGTTGCCATTTTAAGCAGAATTACGGGTTGAATATGCTGAGCATTTTAGTATTTTATTTATATTATGTCTACTTATATTGGAATATATTTATTTTGAAAATATGTATAATTTCGTAGTGAAATATTGAAGCAACTTTTTTATAATAAAATATTGTGAGACAGACTTATTGATATTTATGTAAAACAAAACTCAAAATTTATACAATACAATTTATACAATATATAAAAAAAGAGGTAAGATTATGCATATAAGAAGCTAATGTGTATAATCAAAATAACTCTGTATCAAGCGTTGGTCTCATATTTTAAGAATTAATGAAATATGTTGACGGATTTCTCCTTATTCCTTTTCAGGCTTTTAACACCTTCATCGATGACTTCTTTGCCTTCATTATCGTGATGCCGACAGCGCATCGGTTGGCATGTTTCCGTGATGACATTGTCTTCGTAATCTACATCTATCAGCGTTGGTGAGTCGGTTGAATTGCTGTACTGTGTAAAATTCAATGACGTAACTAACTATACATACTTCTTTGAAGTGTTGGGAGGGGCGGTGTGCTTGTATTTATAATGTTTATCTAAATTGTATAACTTTACTCAAATTCACGATTTTCTCTGAAAATATTTCCTGGTATTATTGCTACCAGAATTGTAAGCATTGTTGCTGCCTGAATGAATAGTTGTGCTTAATATTTAGAGCTTTATATTGATTTAATTAATCACACATTATAGTATGAAACATACTTTGAGATATCGAGCGTTCAGCATTGTCTAAATACACAACTTTCGTGAAATGGTACAGCTAGCTAGTTATATTACAGACACAAGCCACCAACATGAAACATATGTATTGTCATTAATCCCCATAGATATCAGTGTATGTCTTTCTTGGTGTGCTAACCAAATTATGATATGGTTTTAAAGTAGACATTGGGAATGTAAGAATTTATAGACATTAGGTAAGTACTGTATTTATTTCATAGTATAAAATGTAAAGCAGTACTATTCTAATATCATAATATGAAAACAAGTCATATTATATTAACATTTATATACAAATTTTATAAGCAAGAATGACATCTAATATGCGACAGTCACTAGAGACAGCAATAATTAATACACAGGTGTGATCAATATATCAGAAAACCCAGAGAGATATGGCTAACATGGGGCCTAGAATACAATAAATTTACAGATAGGAGGCATTATGCATCACAATATATTGAGCAGAGTAATGATATACACCATGAGAAGTTTAAACTGTGTTAGAAATGATTTTTTCCTGTGTCTCTGTTCAGTCTCTTATTTGTAATAAAATTACTAATAGTCAGCCAACATGCTTTCATTACCCTTTAGCGTTTTTCCATAATCTTTTTTCAATAACCTTTTTACTTGCCAAAAGGAAGCATTAATCTCATCAAGATGTACATGTAAAAATCTATTTTATTCCTAGCAAGAACACCAGTGGCTTTTGAAAAGATAATATAACGTAAGTAGTATAGGAAGGTCCGATTCTGGCACAACACTTGACCTTTGACCTCAACCATTGAGAATCGAGTATTTGTTGTTTGGTTACTATTGCTTCCTGGCCTATTGGCTGATTTAAACGAGGTCAAGGTCGTCTCCGATTAATTCAAGGTGACAAAGTTCGATTTTGCTAATTAGAAATTGATCAGAGGTACGTATTGGTAGTAATCGATAATTCAAATACAATTATTTATTTTTCTCAATACGATGCATTGAAGCCATGCATTTTTTTAAGATCCGGATCATTATGGATCATAAGTGCGCCAAAATCTATCAGTGGGTATGTATTTTTAGATTAGTAAATTTGATACCCAAACTTGGTATCATGACTCACCAGCATAAGCCAAATCAATTATACTATTTAATTTTTTTTGTAAAATAAAATTCTATAGATAGACATTCAAAATAGCTATCAGCTACTGTCAATTTTTGGAAAATCGGTTGAAATTTAACGAAGTTATTGACATTTTAGTGATTTACTGCTGATTAAATCATTTTATTTTTTATTTAGTTGAATGAAATTAAATAGATAGACTAGCAGATTAGCTATGAGTTAGTGCTTTTTTTTTAATCGGTTGACATTTGACAGATTAGTAGACATTTTACCATTGTGATGTATTATGGCTATGTATTGCACGATTACTTCAATGAAGAATCTTACTAAGAATAGTTCACTCAGCTTGATTTTGCTACTTACAGATTGATCTCGTAAATGTACCATGTTGTAGACCATCGAAATTATTAAAAAACACATACACAATGATTACATTTCATGATAATTTCGGAATATTTCGGATAATTTTGGATAATTTCGGAAAATTTAGGAATTAATTAACACAATATAGAACGAAACAGACAGTGTAAGAGACCACCTAAAATTTAAAAATTATTTTAATTATAAGAATAATAAATTATTTGAACAAAACGACATATTAAAATATAACAATATAAATATTATTCAAATTGGACGTTTTCTATAACCAAATAGTATCACAAAAGGACAGTCTAAACAATAAAAATAAGATAAACTCTGCTTAACATGTAAGAAAATATAACATATTTTGAACCATGTTTTAGACCATCGAAATTATTAGAAAACACGTACACAATGACTACATTTCATGATAATTGTGGTGAAAAT
The DNA here is from genome assembly GCA_034780555.1 of Coelogynopora nodosa. Taxonomy (NCBI): domain Eukaryota; kingdom Metazoa; phylum Platyhelminthes; order Proseriata; family Coelogynoporidae; genus Coelogynopora; species Coelogynopora nodosa. Next base: position 11,043 of record JAUZND010075124.1, read on the forward strand.
TCACTTAAATGACTAATCGGAATTAATTAAGGTAATATAGCATGAATTAGACAGAATAATAAATTATTTGTACGTTTTATATAACCATATTATATATTTTTCTATAACCTACCATAGTAACCAAAAAACTAATACTCGATTCTGATTGTTTGAAAAATTATTAAAATATGTTGGCCCGAAAATTAAAAATATTTTTTTCAAATGGGGGGAGGTCAAAGGTCACTTGGCGTGCCAGAATCGACCCTTCCTATTGTACTACAGTACGGAGGGAGATGGAGGACTAAATTGACCCATTAGCATTTAGCGAATAATAGATTGAACACTTGAGGGTCAATTTGGCTTTGGTGCTTTTAGAGTTAAAATGCATCCCGTTTTTGCTACAAATCTTGATAAGGCGCTATTTATGGTTACCACGGAATTTGCCACACACCACTTGAGAGCCTTGTCACACTTCTTGTTCGGAAGAATAAAAAAGGTTGTCAGTTCAAGTCTTCTAGATGTTCACGAATTTAGGGACCGATAAATATTCAGGTTACCTGATATCAGATGCGCTTTTACAATTTAGGGAATTTATTTATAGAGTATATTTGAAATCTTGGTGAATTTGACTTTTTCATTGCAAATCTAATTACAATGCAATGTGAAGTTTTGGTAACAAGGATTTACTGGAGTTGTTAATACTAGATCATTCAATTCCCTCTGTAAGAACATTTCTGGTTTATGTGATACCTATGGAGTGTAGACCTGATCAGGTAAATCATTGCCATGCATGAATAACTTTTATTTTATTTATTATTGGAATTAAACATTGTCTTTGTAGAATTAGATATATCGATATCCTGCAGCTTCTACCAATTCAAGTCTTAATATCTATTATTGTCTGACTTATATGATTAAGTATTCTCACAAGCTGGTATGATCCGTAATGTGTAAAAAAATTTAAATTGTCCTCCTATATCTCGAGATTTTCTTTAAATATTAAATTTTGATTATCTTAAAAATAAGACATGTTAGATAAAAACTAAGCTTGGATTCGTGCAGCATCCTAAATTAAATTTTGAAATATTACTTTTCTCTGATGCAAAAAGTATATTATCAAATATCTATAAGAAAATATTCAATACTTAACTAGCATTAGTCAATTATAAAAATTAGTATTATTATAATTATGAGAATTTTTACTAACACAGTATTATTTATTATTTATGAAAATTATGAGCCAGAGACTTACCGAATAAATACATTGTAAATATACAACATTAAATGTTTTTTAATTATCAAGTCTTCCCATATGGATAGCCAACATGCATAGCATTATTTCTATCTATATATATTATATCCTCGTGTTGTGTAATCTATCATTTAAATACCTTTCATTTCCTAAAGGTATACATTTATATTTATATCTCGAATATTTTTTAAAATATATTTTTTTAAATTCTAATAATAATAGTCTGTATAGTGTATACATCATTATACATTTTTAATAAATAAATAAATATGTACTACACAATATAGACTATTTTAACATTAATTGTTTTTTCTCATATGGAAGATTTTAAACATATTATTTTTATGTGTGATCATAACTCTACCGATGTTTATCGATTCACATAATCAAACTTAAAGGAAAATATTAACATTAGACTATCATGATAGTAATTAAACATTGTCAATTATAAATTGTAGCTATAATGATTCATACATAATTAAATAATATACAATCTGCAAAAATATTAAACCAATAATTTGTGTTGTAAATAGGATGACCAGTTGAATATTATGCAAAATTGTTTTGCTAAGAATAATTATGGTTATTGTATAAAATAAAATATATATCTACGGGTCACCTTGATAGACAAACGATTTGTAAAGATAATATGTCTTTAAGATAATATATATCAGTAATTATAAATGTTTGCCATAATTATTCTTTCTTTAAAAATAAAGAGTGATTTGACTTGACCTGTTAGTTAGTTAGTTCGGGTTGCTTAAATTCCTAGTAAAAAAGGTGTTTCATTTATATATAATGTAGATATATCAATTAGTCAGGATAGTGAATTTAAAATGGAGTATATTGATGCTCTTATAGAAAAACACCTGCTATTTGCCTTAATTAGGATTAATTAATTACACGTGTTGATGTTTTCTTTAAACAATTCGTATGTGGCATGCACACCAGGTTGTTTAAAAGTGATAACTTAGGAATTAATTAGATTTGATTTTAGTAATTAATTCTTACGTAACTTTGTACGTCGCTTTTCTGCTTTATTGAAGGATTTTAAATGTACATTTAGATTCTTCTTATTTATTCCATATGTCTGTGAAATGAAAAAACGGAGTTTTTGGTTTTTAACTTATAGTTAGAGATATAAAAAGATCATATATACTTATTTTATGTGACGGATGTTCACAGAGAGGATAGGTATACTAATACTTACACAATTATATAAAATTAAAATATGTAAACATTCCTCTGTTTAAAATTAATCGAAACATTAAAGATAAATCTAAATATAAATTTTGCTGTAAGGCATATATTTTATTTTATAAATAATATTTTTATAAATGTAAGATAAAAATATGTTTATATAATTTTAATCCAATTTTTTTAGTTTCTATTTTTAAAAATCATGTTATTTCTCTGCAAAATACATATTGCGATCAATTGCATTTTTATTTAAAGTTTGATGTTCTTTAATGAACTTGTTCAACTTTTGACATCAGTTTAGTATAAGCAGGGTAAGTGTTTAAAACGGAACTCGATGTTTGCCATACATAGTGGCAAGTTTGTATCAGATTTTTATTTATGACAATCTCAGGAAATGTAATTGAATGATATTAATGTCAAAATGTAATATCTGACGGATTGTTAGCTTATTCTTCCATATTTAGAGATAAAGATAAATGCATTCCTATATTATAAATTCGGTATATATATACTGTATATAATAGAAGGGAATGAAAAAAAAGCAATTCGTATTTATTTAAATATATACTCCAACTTTGTGGCTTCATGTGTGTGGTTGATAGGCAGTCATCCACCAACACTGTTGAAGCCGTTTGTATTCTTTAGTACCTACGACTTTGAATCCGATTAGTATATGAAATATTTCCAGATTTATGCCACATTGTTTCAGATTTTTACCAGACTATAATGACTAAGGGGATGTTCATTTTTTTGAAATTTGTTTTAATTAGCTGTTGTCCGACTAAAATATATAGAGTGTAGCAAAAATGTGGGGGGGGGGGGGGGGGTAGGTTGGAGTAACTACC
>JAUZND010075135.1:0-16633 GCA_034780555.1 Coelogynopora nodosa
CTCATTTATAATATAAGCGTGGCATAAAACGTTTATGCGCACTCGAATTGACTTCATTGCTCACTTAAATTTATATGTTCACTTGGCCTTCGGCCGCTTGAGCAAAAAAAATTTGCGTGAGCAAAAACTAGTCAATTCTCGTGGCATAATATACTATTCCGACCATTTTATTGATTTTTTATTTAAATTATTAGAATTTCTATATTGTAATCAGGAATATTATTATTTTTTATTAATAACATACAAATTCAAATTTTGCGGTACAACAATGCATAAGAAAATTGTTTATGAAAATTCTTACATTTAAATATTAATTATTCGTCTTCTGAAATCAATATTTCAAATTACTTAACGATTTTAAATTCTTTCGATTACAATAGTGTAATCAACAAATGTTATTGCTATTATTATTAATATTGAAAGCATATGTATAAATAATATTTTTAATGTATAAAATTCTGAGGTAATTAATGTTTGACCGGTATCAGGGGCGTCCTCAAGGTAGACCTCCCCCCTCTCTTTTTTTGGTACTGCATGCGCATTTTAAAAAAGCCTCAGCGCCCATCACTTCTTTTTGCATTATTATAATACGAAAATAATGTTAGTTAGTATAATGTAAACCTTACATACTTCAACTAATTAAATTACTATTAATGAATATTTCACACTACTCATTTTAGTTTGTCTGTATAACATATTAAAAGCAAATATTTTAGAGAGTTTTAAAATGACAAATACTTAATATAAAATAACATTTTTAATTCAAATTCGTTTCAATTTATAATTGTTACAAAATTACGTAATAATGAGTGTTATTTTTGTCCATTCATTTTTGTATTTACAAGTCAATTTTTGCACTTGTATAATGATCAATAATTAAATATGATTTCTGACTATAATAATGACTATAATATATATATATGTATTATATGTATTAATATATATAATGACTAATAATATAGTATTTTTTTTGTGAAATCAATTGCATTGACTGTTTGTCAATTGGGACACAAATCCATTATTTTTTATAGATTTTATTTGTTTATGTATTTCTTATGCACTGTTATTATTTAGTATATTATTAGATTGCAATGTTCATTTCAAAAGTAATTTCATTTAATATTTTTAATAACTGTTACTAATTAATACAAAAAATGGAAATAATAATTTCATACTTGAAATCAATTAATCATAACCTATTACGAAATATGGAACAAAATAATTTGAATTTAATGATATCGTCTAAAGTCACAAAATGATAAAAAGGGGCGTTACTGTAGATCGTTTTTAAAAATAATAATTTTGTAGTTATATTAAAAACAATAATTGAAATATTTTCCTTATACAAAACATGGTAGTTAGCTGCATTGCTAAATTATGCGGATATCGCACTCAGTACCTATAGTTGTCTACATTTATTGCCTTACAAGTGGCATTACAATGCCCTTAAATTACCCTCCTCCTGTAGTTGCGCACCTTAAAAATTTAAAGGTACGCTAGAGAGAAACGCATCTTTAATTTAAAAAATAATCATAACACATACAACATGCTATAGACACTGAGTGCGATATCCACATAATTTAGCAATGCAGCTAAATACTATGTTAAATGTATTTCTTAATTAAATTAAATGTATTTATTAAATATATTAAATGTATTATGTTGAAAATATTTCAATTTTTGTTTTTATTATAACTACAAAATCATTATTATTAAAAGCGATCTACAGTAGCGCCTTTTTTTCTCATCTTGGAACCTCCTTGCCTTAATTCCTGTACACCCCCTGGTGCAATTGATGTGACTTTCACCGGAGGGAAATATATGAAGATTAATAACGTTATTTATTTAGAAAACAAAATTATTATAATGTAATCAAAATATTTTAGAAAATATATTTTAAATACTATGTGATGCATTTTATAATTATTTCTTTTAATTCCAATTAAGTTTTTTATAGTTTTCACTGATGTATAATTAACATTAAACCAAAATCAATAATTTAATAAATGCTTTACTTTTTTACACTTAAAACAAGATTGATATTTTTAATACGTAGCATTATTTTTTATGTGATGTATATACATTTTCAAAACAGAAATAAAGCATATTGTAATCGGTCCCTTCTCTATTTAAAAAATTTCCACAGCTGATAGGCTATATAACACTCCCATTTTACATAAAATTATTTTAGACTACTTAAATAAAAAATATTAAATTAATATTATAATCTAATGGTTTCAACAGTTTTTTAAACACCCTTTAGTAATTAAATCAGAAATAATTAATCAAATTATTATATTTAGGTAATAGGAATATTATTATAAAACGGGAGTGATAATCAGGGTTGTCACCAAGTCGAGATTCTAGGAATTGGTATGGGAATTTTATTTTATTAATTCCCGACGGGAATAGTATGGAAATCCAGTTATTTGGGCGGAATTTAGGGATAGTATGGAAATTTGAATTTATGTGTAAACGATTTTTTAATAGAATACTTTAATATAAAAAATATTTCTTTGGATGTATTATAATCATTTACATTAATACTTTATGTGATAATCATGTGATTAGATCAATTTTGGTTGTATGTAAATAATGTTATGGGTATTAATATGATATGTATGCATAATTTATTTTTTATATATAACAGTTTCTTGAAATAATTCCGGGAATTTCATTGTTAAAAAAAAGTGACAGCCATGGATGATTATAAAACAAAACTGAGTTCAACTAGATATATTTCTCCACAATATGGTTTTATATGAGTAATATATTTTAAAAATATATTTACTGTTAAGATTCGTAATTAATGACTATTAATTAAAATTATCAAGAGTGCATTTAATATGACACAAAAATCTATGTATAAAATTAATAAATATAATATAAGCAAACTGGAAAAGCTGGTATAGGGCCTTTAGAGCTATCTACACAGTTAAACTTTTCATTGTGAAGTGATTTACTCAGGAAATTGAAACGACCACGAACGGTTTGTAGTTCTCAAATTATTACCAGACCTACCAGTATTGCTTATATTAGTTGTATTCATTTTATACATAATCCTATTATATGCATTGTTGATATTTTTTAATGACTTTAAGTAGTTATTGAGAAAAAAAACTTATTGCGAACACACAGTTTAGCTGTTTGTGTTTTGATTAACTGTAATAAGAATGCTCAGCACATTTTATTGTATTTTTTTGGTTGTATTTTCGTATTTATTTATAGTAGTTATGAATTACTAATCATTGATTGGAAATTAAATATTTTCGAAAATTTAGGATCAATGATGTTAGATTAAATTATGAAATTGTAATTTTAACTACCGACTTTGTTTTACTTTAAAACGAATAAGTTGGTTTTAACGTTTTTACTTTGACAGCTTAATTGCTATAAAAGTTATAATAATACAGGTTACTACATTTCGTATTGTGATATTGTTCAATTTGCAAATGTTATTGACATTTTTCTTCCTCTAGAATCGTGTGGCTCAAAATCGCAAACCTCCACGACAGCAGTATCGCACGGTTATATATACTAATAATAATCAGCTTATTCAGCTTCGTTTTCTACCCCCCTTAATTTTTAAAAATATAGCAGCGCGACTGTATATGAAACAGTAAAATATGTTCACTCATCATAGGGTATATTATATATAAATTCATACTGATTATAACATACAAAATTACTTTTATCAAGGGAACATTTGTATATAAAAGGATAACTTATTCATTCAGCAATTTTGTGCAAAGCATTATACCCTTGATATAACTATATTTAAAATAATTCATAATTTTAAGATGATTTTATATGGTCTTTTCATGATCGAATCAGCTGATATATCAACATAAATAAAAACATATATAAAAGAAAAGCTTTTTTAGAAGTGCTCACCTAAAATCTTTTTGAATTTAAACATTTGAAAAAATGAGGCATTGGTGAAGAAAACGGCTAAACTTCTAATTAATACAATCGAATGTGTTTTTCTGTTTTTGGTGCTGGTTTTTTATGCTTATATTGTTTTCAGTTCCCTCATCAGTTTTGATCAATTTACACAATATGATCTACTTAGTACTTTCAATCAGGTACATTATCAAATTAAGTTTTCCTTCCTCCCTCATTTCTGACCACTCGGAATCAGGGTTGATTATTTTTATATTTTATGGTTTTAAATTGATTTATTTGGTCTTAGGTAATCAGTGAATTGTCAAATTAAAAAAAATTATGTAATAATCTTAAAATAATAAAATTATACTTTAAATCTTTTGAATACGTTAAAATTAATAAATTCCATAACTACCACAATTACCATTTAGGCTTTACCATTTCAAAAACAAAATTTAATTTAGAATAGTTTACCTATGTAGTATGTTTAAAAAATTATATATAAAATAAGCTTTAAAAATTTCAAATCATAAGAAGAAATAACTGTTGTTAAATTATATATTTATTATCATAAGTATATACTGACGTGCAGAAAGTAACCTATAATACGCTACACAGATTTTATAAAAATGTAATCAGTTTTCAGAATTATGTTAATTAAGAATTTATGCTTTCATTATGATGATATTACTGATTGATCGTACACTTTATATTTTTACATATCTTTTTTACTTATCTTTTCTTTTGGTACCGGTGGATGAATGATTTGCTACACATAGATTCTCATTTTTTTATTGTTCACTATAAAAGCATGTCATACAATGTTTTTAAATGTTTTAGACAGAAGCATATTCCCAGAAAGGAAGTATATTATAAAAAGCACTAAGTATCACAACAAATAATTCAATTTTGATTAGTATTATCCGATTATTGCATTATTTTATTTAAAATATAAAAAGTTCGAAATCATTCTGCGAAATAATTACCCCACAAATTATCCACCTTTATATATTTATAGTTAAGGGGTAAATAATTGCTGCCATTTGTTTTAAAGTAATTTTAAGTAATTATTTTATTAATCATTAATAAATTATAATTTAATGATTGAATGAATAACTATTTCATAGTTTGAAGTGTAACTAAATAAATATTAGTTTTATAAATTTAACTATTTCTAATAAATGTAATTTGATGCAAATTATTTATTAAGTTTGATCTTTTATAATTTATATAAAGTATACCTTCAATAATACCATCATAATAAAACATTTAGTGTATGAACTGAGTTGTAAAGATGTCTTTACATATATGTTTACTTCCATTAGAATTTTATTAAATCGTAAATGTAACTTGTATATGATAAAATTTATGAAAAAAATACTTTAATAACAAAATTATATAAGTATACAGTAAAATGTTAACTATTTAATATTTCTTCCGATTAAATTTAAAAGTATACATAATTTCATTAATATTTTTATTTAATTGTGTACAATTGGATTTAAAATTAAATATACGTTACATACGAAATGATAACTTAATTAATACAGTCAAATAATTCAATTAACCTTTAGCATTTCTCAATTATTTTTCCAGAAAGTATTTACATGTTTAATGCTGTAAATCATTACACTGGTAAAATCCACAAATTTCTTAAACAACTTTCTTTAAAAACTTTTTTAACTTTTCAGCCAAAAAAAATCTTATATATACATATATATCATAGTGCTAAAATGGGTCACTTAATCGATTATTTATTATTAAAATGTGTTAAATCTACAATATTTTCGAGCCGATTTAATTATATATTTACATATATATTACTTGTTTTCTGATTATTTTCTGAAATGTTTATACATTGTTTTTTATCCTCACTACCATATAATAAATAATATAACAATTTAAAATAATTATATAATTGTTTAAATTCTGTTTCAAAAAATGTTTTATTAATATAATATGTTGTATGTTATATTAAAAGTAATTTCTAATCAAAATTATGATAAATGTTAATTATGTGATAATTATTTTTAATTTACATACAACAGCTACACCGATTCAAACGTTTCTATATTATTATTGATTGGTTTGTGAGATGAAGACAATAGGATATCGCTATATATATTTATTATTAATATATAATCAAATGAAAATATATAAAAGTAAAATTAGCCTAGTGTAAGATAGCTTTTCCAGATATTGTCAGCTGAATTCTATTATATGGATTAGCTCACGTAACTAAATATAATTTGTTTGGAAATTTGTTCCATAATTAAAAAATTCCTTCATATATCAATATTTCATTCATATTAAGTATTTTATAGTATGGTACTTTATGTGCATCCATAGATTTAAAATGTTACTATACACCTAGATAACCAGTTAACAATCTTTCCTATACATATCAAATGCACTGTATTTTTAGCTGGGAAATAATCATTATTATTTTAATAAATCAACATTAACAAAATTTGACTAAATAATTTTTTATGTATTTTGTGTCGAAAATGTACCAATTTATATATATTAATTAAGTATTGATAATTGTTTTTCTTAAAAAAAATGATTTGTAAAGCCATACATTTTTTATAGTGCTTAAAATATTTGTATATATTAACAAATAAATCTCACATAAATATAGGTAATTATTTTATTATAAAACCACTTACCTATGAAATAAAACCCTATCGATAGAATGTGAAACCCAATTTCTATATTGCTATTCCTATTTATTACGCCATATTTTACATTTTTATGAAAAATCCCAAATGGGTATAGGTTCTATATAGCGTAAAAAAATTAGTCCGCTATTTTTAATTACCACCCATCTAGTTGTTACGTTAGTTACTATTGTTTAAATCTACGTGAACATCACACCATTTTTCTTTCGAGTACTATTTATAATTTAAAATGTGAAAAATTATCAAGTGAATTTTAGAGTTAATCGGCTTATCGCGTTTATTGTCTACGTGATAATTTACCATGTTATGGTTTTATTACATATAATATGTATTTATATAATATGTACATATCGATTTTATCAAACTATAATGATATTGAAAGTATTAAAAGATGGAAATTTTCCTGAGGCAAACAGAAAAAGATGAAGGGAAATAGAGGAGTAGATTAAACCACTGACATAATCAATTATAGTCCTGTAAATTCAAACACGTGCAATACATGTTATATTCTGCTGAATTCCAAACTGAATTCCTCCCCTAGCCAGACATGTTTAGAATTGATGTTGCTGCCAACTTGGCGCTATAATGGGGTAACTACTAGAAATAAGAGATGAGGGAAGTCTAGATGAGTCACATATAGACAGAATTATTAAAAATATGAGGCAGAAGACGAGATGAATATCGATTTTAGGGTATAAATATGGCTGTTAAATGTAATCTGTCTAGTTATGTAACTATTTATCCATGAGGTTAATGCTAAATTATAATTAACTTGTTTCCGAACCTTATATCTATATGTAAAATATAAAACTGAATTGATCTTTTAAATTTCATATTATTAGCTTTCTCTTTGATTCGTATGCAAGGACAAATTTTTAAGTAAGACATTATATAAGAAAAAGTATTAAATGCATAGTTTTCATTTTTTAATGGGAATTCTTTGAAGGTTCTATCAAAGGCTATCTAAAAATGGGTAATTGATAACTGACATCCTGAGCAAAATATCAAAAGTTGAATATATATTTTAGTAGACAGGAGCTTTTTGTTTCATAATCATAAACATGTTTTATCCATTGAACTGATTTATCTCTTTTAGATATAAAAGTGTATTGATAAGGGTAAATGATAGTCGAATTTTGAGTTCATCAGTAATGTATTCTATTTAATTTACAGTTATAACGTGATAGCTATACATAAGTAATAATTATTTCATTATATTATATACAAATAACGTTTTGTAGCAGCTAAAAGTGATATCAACATATGAAAAATATTATAATTTTATATTATATAAATCAAAAACAAACAATTTGCTTGATAAATTTACTAATATATACCAATGATGCAATATTACGCCTAAATAAATATATTATTATTTGTATTTGAATTTATTTCTATGAAATTCGTTTTGTCTATATTTAAAAAATAAATATCAGTTCAAAAAGTAAAGCATAAATATCGAAAATAAAAACACTAGCTGTGACTTGAAATATACAATCATGCTCATTATCAGTTTATCTTTTTTGTTGACCAGAATAACTTGTATTCTGAACACACGATCTGATTTGGAAACTGTCCTACAGCATAGATTTGCTCCACGATATGTTTCACTATTTCTGAGTTGTCAAATACGTGGAAGATCACAAAAGGTTTGTTGAGCATGCTGATGAAATCGCAAGTTAACGGTTTGATCATGGTACAGTTTCTGACGAATCGCTTTTTGTACAAGATGAATAGATGAAAATTATCTTATTTACACTGTTATAGTTCAATATAACGGCAAAAAATTCAAGCAAATTGGCCACTCTTGACTAAATCTCGACTATAACTCCATACCTATCAGACCGCCAAGGTGAGATTTGAAGGAGTGTACTGCGAGGCTTGCAATATTGAGAAAGGAACTCTGAATAGTTTGTAACATATTCCCAGTCGAATTCAATCTTTATGCGGAGGGCATTTATGGGAGGGTGCTGGAAAACATCCAGAACGGTATCATTGTTGGTGGAAGGCAAATCAGCAATCTATGCTATGCGGATAATACTACTTTGTTAACTACCACCGAAGAGTCCATTAAAGAGATGGCCATAAAAGTAGCAAACAGAAACAATGCATCCAACATGGTCTTTGATCGAAAAGACGAAGATCATGATTGTCGGTCGAGAAAATATGAGAGTAAACATGCGAGCATATAAAACAGGTAAAGGAGTATAAGCTACTAGAATCAGGGAAAACGACCAGTGCCAAACATTGCCAATATAAAGCTTCAGTACTTTGGACACATAGTAAGAGGAAGTGCGGGAGAGCTATTGTAGTTGTCCATATTAGAAGAAATGGTGAAAGGCTCAAGATACCAAGAAGCCCCGCGAAGATGCTGGATAAATTACATGGGGGAGTGATGTGGCAAGACCTATAGTGAGGTAAATGCTCTGGCACAACACTGGAAAAATGGAAAATGTTGTCGTGGGAATTTTCATCATCGGCCGCCGAACTTCTACATTGAAGATGGCACTTCAAAGAAAAATAATTGATCATAGACATCATTAATAATCATTCATTAATCCGACTTCAATAGCATGGTAAATATATTATAACAAAATAATTTGTTTATATATATGAAATAGTGAATTACAACATTTTAAAATTACATTGTTAGATAAATTACGTTTAGCCATCGAGATTGCGTCAAGTGTAAAATAAATAATCACATAATAGCTAAATTCAATGCTAGACTTTTATTTGTATGTATTAAAACATATTTACATTATGTCCATAAAATAAAAAGCCACTAATGGACACTCATTGACTTTTGATATTTTTCTCATAGTTGCATAGAGCAAACGATGATTGCTCAACCAATTAAAACATTGATTGTCAGATGCTAATTAGTTATAAGAATAAGCTTAGCTGTTATTGTTATATTGAACAATGTAGGCCTACTATCATCATTAAGTTGTAGCCTATGTCTAGCCGTCTTATATTTTAAGTTTTAGATTTTTTTAAACAGTTGTTTTAGTTGCTAATTCTATAGGAAAATATGATAAGTCGCATTGTATTAATTGTTTAGGATTTTTTTATTGAAGAAAATAAGGCATATTGGATTAATATTTTATTATGGTTCATTATTTTAACAGGCTTAGACCTAAGAATTTATTGGGCAGCAGGAGATTCAGTTGGGTCAACTGTAGATTCATTGGGGGTTGCTGAAGATTCATTGGGGCAACTAAAGATTCTCTGGGGATCAACTGAATATTCATTAGGGACAGCTGGAGATTCATTGGAGCAGCAGGAGATTCATTATGGGCAGCTTGAGATTCATTGGGGGTTGCTGCAGATTCATTGGGGCAACTAAAGATACACTATAGGGATCAACTGAAGATTCATTAGGGACAGCTGGAGATTTATTACGGGCAGTTGCAGATTCATTGGGGGCAGTTTAGGGCAGCTGAAAATTCATTGAGGGCTGCTAAAATTCACTGAAGGCAAGTAATGATTCACTGGGTGCAAATGGAAATTCTGTAGAATCAGCCGGAGGTTCACTTCCCCAAAACAAAAAAACTTATAGCCGACATGAATTTTAAAAAAAAGGAAAGGGCAAAATACTTCCTAATTAAAAAAAGCAATAAGAGGATCAGCGAAATGGGTGGAAGGACCCTCCCCCCCCTAGATCCGGGTCTGGTTAATCTATTTCCGTAAAAGACTTTTATATAAATTCGTAAAAAAAACTCTGAAACTATGCTTTATATTATTACTGATGCACGTTTCATCCATACTGAACACTTTGAAACTTTCTTGCAAACTTTGTTTTTTAAACAACTTATTTTATTTTAAGTGGACAACTTTTTAATTAACCAAACTTTTAACAATTTCTGCTTATGAATATCTATTGTAGAATGTCAGCTCTCCAATGATTGAAAGTTGTGTTGTTATTGTAGTATAAACCTTAACGCCCACTCCGATACAATACGCTTTACAAATTGTTAGAAGGTTTATCTGTCGTTTCACGAATATTCTTTATCTTAATATTTCAAGTTTTAGTGGTCATTTACACACGTTTCTATTCTTTCAACATAATGAACAACAATGTTTACAAAAAAAATTGCAGAACGTTTTTTTTTTAATTTACCATTATTTTACCATTATTTATTTTATTATACTAATATTCAATCTTTAAAATTGTATAAAACTTATGTTTCCGGTATAAAATGTTAATTAATTAGTTAATTATAGAATTCAAAATTATCATAATAAAGTAATCATATTTTATAGTTCAATTCTATCATTTCAATCTTTTCTAAAGTTTATGTATATCTAAAAATTTCATTAATTCCAACTCCTGTCTATATATTTACAACTAAAAATTGATTGCAGCATCTAATTTTACAATACAATTTAATATTTATAATTAACAATAATTATTTCACTTATTATGATAATATGTTGTTACATTTATTACTGTTACCGTTAATAAAAAAATTGCAAACAATTTACTTATACTAAAAAATACTACAGTTCTATCAAGTAATACGTTCAAATGAAGTGTGTATAAAGGCACTTCTACGTAAAAATGATCTGTGCGTTTATGTATAAATTAAATTGTATTTATGTACTGGCTGGAGTTTTAACTCTATTTTTTACGAAATTTAGTTCATTAAATGTATTTTTGTGAGAAGTAACACGTAAGTTTTTTTCAATTAAAAAGGGGACAAAATTATAAGGCAAGTTGATCATACGGTATTATGTGCAACATAAATAAGTAATGAAGTAAATCTTTACGATGAGATATCACATTGTAAAAAAGTTTCATCTGCAGCTAAAATACATTATAATTTTATTAATTCTAAAATGTATGTAATATATGTCGATAAATAACTTGACAGCCTACACAGTTAACTCACTTTTAAATATACTATATTGTAATCTAGTATTGTAACAGAGTATTTCACGAAGAGTATGTACACATCAAAAACAAGGTAAAGATAAATAAATTGTTTACTTATTTATTTACTTGTTTACTTATTTACATGTAAAAATAATTATTCTTCAAAATTGTCACTATTGTTTTCACATAAAAAATATATTAACATGTTCTTATTATTAACAAACAATATCATACCAATTAATTGAAATGCATTTTTATAGTCGCGGATGACTGACAGTTAAAAACACGGAATCGTTGGTAAATGAACTCGACAGCAATAAAATATTAAAACAAAAAATCCTACTCTTCGCTTTTCATCTGTTTCATTGTACCGCATGTTGCACCAATTCTAGCTATGGATATAATAAAAATGTGCTCTTCTTGTATATAGCAAATACTTTTCCTACAAACATTGTTAAAAGTTCGTAAATATATTGATTTCAATTAATCTACAAGCGTTAGACAATTACGCTCAATATTATATTCATATAATACTAACGATATTTTATTACTATTTTTAATGTTATAAATACTTAGGCTATGTAGCTCGTGTATTCAGATACTTTTACAGTTGGTAAATATGATCATGTTTTGTACATTAGAATAACTTACGAGAAATTTAATATTTTCATTGATAAAAATGCAATCTATACTATAGTATGGCATTATCATGAGTTACAGTTATAACCTGTTTGTACCAGAAATAGTTAATATGAGCTCAACATGATAACACAATATGTTGTACTCAATGTTCCGCAACAACTCTATCTTTTTCCTATATATTATTACATAAAATGGGATTTGGTGCCTGATATAATAATTATTTAACACTATCATATCATGTTTTCTTAGTCATATTTATACTTAAAGTGGGGCTAACCACAACGGGTAGATTGTTATTTTTATTGAACATGTTCATTATTGTGGTCTTTCTACTTTTTAACTCAATATTATGTTGTCCCCTTTCAAATATATAAAATAATTAAATTGAATGCGTTAATGATTCGAAATTATTAAAAAATTAAGTGTTTGAGAAATCTGTTAAAAAAAATTCTAGAGACTGAGGATCTTATAGAATGTAATTATTAGAACAGACTTAGAGTTTTATTTGACTGCCAACATCTTCTGCAACAAGTGTATCTGAAATTCAAAATTAGAAACTCATAAAAGACCTCATACTGTTTGTAAAGAAGATGAGAAGATTGCTTCTCTTTTGCTTTGGGCAAAAATAGTTTTTTTGACTCATTTATTAGATTTAACCAATAATTATTTAAATAAATATCTCATGAACTGACTATTTTATATATTGGTAATTTTATCAGTTAGTTTTCGTAAATATTCTTAATTATTTTTGTAAATGTCTTGGGAATATCCTATGAGATATCGTAGGTTCCCTGTAATTGTAATTAAAAGCTAGGAAGAGCCCGCTCCGTTAGTAGCTATACATGGAAGGTGTATAGTTCGAAATGTGTAGTGTTATCATCCTTAAAGTACCAATCCCTTATGGCCGGACCACAAAATATATTGGAATTCATTTCAGTTCTTACCAAGCGCGACTTTACGTATGATCATATTTTACAACTTTACGACTTTATGTATCATATTTTGATATTTCTGCATAATGTACAGCCTCATTGAAATATGTATTTCTTCCCGCGACGTCGCAGAAAAGTTGAATAATTTCAACTTCAGTTTAGTTGCGTCGAGTCGCGCTCAAAGTAAATAGGCTAATTGAAAAGTATGTATTCAACTTTTTGCAGAACGTCGCGTCGCGCGGCATAGGGCTTAATCCAGTTAGAAATCCAAGTCACCAAAAATCCTTATTTTTTCGATTGACATATTCACCCCAAAGTGCATTTAACAGTAAAAGTATCGTCGATACCTATTTATTCCGTTGTCGTTTAAAACATTGAAGACTATTTGTTCTGCAACCTTCTTTATATCTTCTTTTAATAGTACGATTATAGTTTTTGTGGTACTGCATGGATTCATTTCTCTGAAAAAATTTGGTTGGTTCCTTGTTGATCATGATAGTTTTTTCCTTTGAACACAGATATGCATGGATGCTTTTATTTGGATCTCCAAACTAATTTATGTCAGTCATAACTTTTATATTTATCTTTTACCATTTCGTACTCATATCAATTTTACATTATGATAATAATGTACTATTATGTAAA
The DNA here is from genome assembly GCA_034780555.1 of Coelogynopora nodosa. Classification (NCBI taxonomy): domain Eukaryota; kingdom Metazoa; phylum Platyhelminthes; order Proseriata; family Coelogynoporidae; genus Coelogynopora; species Coelogynopora nodosa. The sequence goes on from JAUZND010075135.1 coordinate 13,665, forward strand.
TATTATTTAAATAGTATAGTATGTAAAGAGTCCATCTACATAATTACATTTCACGCTAATTATTTTAAAATTCCAGCCTTTTCAAGGTTGAGGATATGTTATAACTAATTAAATTACTATTATACCTAATTAGAAAGTGATCCGATTAACTACCTTGTCAATATTTCCTTTGTTCTTAGTTTATTTATTCTTTAAATACCAAAATAAATATTTTCATCTTAATCATAAAATAATACGTACTTCTTTTATCTATATATATATAGCTGCCAACGACCGTCTGCGATTCCGCTGGTGAGGTCATCCATATTACATACGAGGGACAAAAATATGAAGCGCAAAGGGAGACTTGGGGAGGGAAAATCGAATTCATGCTCACCTGCATTGGTTTTGCGGTTGGACTGGGAAATGTCTGGCGGTTTCCCTTTCTATGCTATAAAAATGGAGGTGGTAAGTTTATTGACTATGACATGTACACCTACGTGAGTCTTCAATAAAAGTAAATCATACTAAAAAAAAATTAAAAATCGAAAGAATATATTTTCTAAGTTGCATCAGTCCTGTATCAGCTTAATTTAGCAATAAATCGATATACTTAATCGTACCCTTCTTGAAATTTTATTTTTCAGCGACTTTTTAGATTTTATTTTGTTTTTTCACATACATATTATTCTCTCCATACCAGACTATAGGATTTAATGAAGGTTGAGCGCAGATCTGTTGGCAAACTGTTCATTCCAATTTATGAATAAAAAAATCAATCTATATAAATTAAACTTTCGCATGTAACTATTTTTTAATTTATAATGAATATATAATGTTGATCTGCCAAGACCGTTCTAATTAAGAATTTCATTCGATCCCTAAGAAATATATATGTCATGTGTTAGCATGTTATATGATACCATTTGAAAATGAATATGTAGAAACCTGGGAATAGTGAGTATTTTTCTCAATTTAAATATATACTATTGAATTTTAATCGATATCCTGAACACAATAGTAGTTAATAAAATATTTTATCTCGCAAAACATTTATATAACCACAATGTATGTATTGTTATTAACAACTATATGATTATACACTAACTGAAGTTTAAAAAATAATTAATGGATTTTGAAATATAAACACATTGAGTAAACTTTTTGATAATTTATTTAATCTGAAAAAAGTATAATTAGAATGAAACGGAGATTCTAATCAAATTAGACCTCAGATTGATTAAACACGCAATTATTGTACTTCGGAAAAGCTTTTTTTTCTACGTTTGGTTGCTCGCATTTATCTAATATTTAAAAAACTAAGGCTACACTTTATGCTAAGAATATAGCCCCTTCAATCTTTGCGCACATTATTGTTACAAATATATTAAAAGTACCGTTTTGTTCTGGTTTTGCAAATATTTGAAAATTTAAAATAGATTTCGTTTAATCTTATTAATTTTATTTCCACAATAATCGACAGAAAATTAGGATAACATTTAATGCGATTTCATAATGATAATATTGATATTAATTCCTAAACTTGCATTTGATGGTCCGATTATAAATATGATTATAGTTGTTGTGGTACTGCATTGAATCATTTCTCCGAAATTAATTGTTGGTTCCTGATGATCATCATTTTTCCTTTCACAGTTATCTATGAATACTTTTATTTGGATCTCCAGGCTGGTTTAAGTCAGGCATTATCTTTATATTTATGTTCTACAAATAATATGTAAAATTCGATTAATGTCCCAACAAATAGAAATTTTTTATTTAGCGCTAATTTATACTTTTAAAATTGTCACTGATCATAATCAAATATAAATATTTTGATTACTATAAATTCCTACTGACCAATTTTAACAAATTTAAAAACATTTAGAATTGAGCTAATTTGAAAGTTATATTTTATATTGATATAGTAATCGATTGCTAATGTACATTTATCGATTTTTCTGCAGATAATATTGTATTGTAACCATACATAACCATACATTGACCGATTTGATTAATTTCCACTAATATTACCCCAATTTCGTTAGAGCGAGTATGGACTTTTTAATTAAATTTCAAAAATAATGATCTTGATTTTTCTGCATTTATTCACCAATTTTGTTTTATTTATCATAGGATTTTAATTTGTCTCTTGTAATCATGTTAACTATATTATGACTAAAATAAAGGATTACTGAATGAGGGTTACGTACAATTATTAATCCTTAAGTAGCATAATGTACCTCTTCCAAATTCCTCAAAATTATAATATTTGACAATATCTTCTATCAATGTCCCATTTCAGGCGCCTTTTTGCTCCCCTACTGCACCATGCTGCTTGTTGTTGGTCTTCCACTCTTCTTCCTTGAGTTCGCCTTCGGTCAGTTCGCCAGTTTGGGACCCATTTCTGTCTGGAGCATCAGTCCACTGTTCAAAGGTAAGAGTCATCTCTCTTGGAAATTCTCCGTCAACCTCACTTTTTGCTAAATGTATATTATGAATGTTACGTTAATTGGAATAATCAACAGTTAACGATATATGTAGGCCTATGATGTTGTATAATTTACTGTAAGCATTTATTTAATTGTATATAACTGTTGTATACATTTGATTTCGAATAGTAGTTAACATTTATGTCACAGTTGTTCGGGTGTAAATATTGATTAATATTTAATATAGTTATCGCAAAATATAATTAACAGCGAGACTTCTACTAAACTATTAGTGTTTTAAATAATTGCAAATGCTGTATTTTCAGATGTGGAGTTTTTCTGGAAAAAAAAAGTTTAAAAAGTGAACAATTATTCTTTGAACTGTTCAAGTGTTTTTATTTTACTTTCAATGGGTTTGAATCATAGAGAAAAGAGAACTAGAGAAATTGTGTAGGCGTTTGCCTGCATATTGCCGCGACAAGAAAAGACTATTGAAAAAATGGTCAGCCGTCTTGGATGAGCGACAATCGATACAACATGCTAATAGCCAGCGCTTAA
>JAUZND010075146.1:0-13641 GCA_034780555.1 Coelogynopora nodosa
TAAATTATAAATATTAGATTTCCCAGAATATTTGAAAATTTGCGCGTTTAAAAATAATAAATAAGGGTCCTTTTAAAGAATCTTCAGTAACATAATTCGTCCGACGGATTGCGTTACCCGACGAGTACGGTTCTCGTCGGACGAATTGTGTTATATATTTTTTAACGTAATTGGTCGGACGAATTGTGATGGTGTCTAATCCGTCTGACCAATTGCCTTCCAAAAAAAAGAACGCAATTCGTCCGACGAGAACCATACTCGTCGGGTAATGCAATTCGTCGCCAACATTATCAGGAGAAACAAAGGATAGACTTGAAAGATTCCATATTTCATTATTTGTTATTTAAAAGAAAAGTTGATTATTCTGAATTTAAGTAATTTAATATTAATCTTGGATTATAAAGTTAAAACCAAATATAGAGTTAATTATAAAAATATAAGTAGTTTTGAGATAAGTCTATCAAAATGTAACTGGCTAATAGTAATAGTAAATATAATTATAAATTGTATTTGTAGCCCTTCCCTCTTACAATTTTTGTACATTTATGTAAATAAACCTACTATTAAGTTCACTTCAAATTTGTAACAATCATAACAAAACGGTTATATATCCATTAGATGATATTATATGTGGAAAATATTAATATCAATAACAATATAATGAATATAAATAAATGTACTATATAAAAACAATAAAAAAGACTGCTTACATTTAAATTTGGCACAATATCCTTATTGCATTCATGACAAAAGTAATTGTTGTGGGGTAAATCGGTGGTTGCGCAGGCCATTCTGTAAATTAATGCTATAAACAATGACAAGAGCTTCTGCTCAACGGATGTTTCCCCAATGCAACAATAAATAAAGTAATTTGAAACAAGTTGGAAATTATTATAAATACCATTTTAAACAATAATCAATTATTAAATTTAAATCATTAATAAACGACATAATTAATAATGGGTTTCTGTTTAATTGACTAATCCGTATTTGCATATGTTTATCCTATAATATTTTACAACGTTTCATATTTATCTTAAGATGAGTAACTGCTTATCATACTATTTTATATAATATACTGTACCATGATCTATCTAGTTTTGTAATATCCAATATTAATTGATTCACTTTCATTTATTGTACACCATTTAAACTTAGTGTGATTTAATTTATCCTATCATTTTCTCTATTCTATTATTTAAATAGTTTATACTAATTTATTTTTTGTTTACTTTTTTTATGATAAAACACCATGTTCGTTTTTGGTTTTAATAAAGTTGTCTAACTGAAAAGTCGAGTCTTTCTTCAATAATGATTAACCAATCCTTGCACGTATTTTCCTTAATTGTTTAATTGTTGTATCAAATAGAAACTTAAATTGAATAGTTTAAATTATTTTTGCAATAAAATATGTCAGTATGCGGTGTCGCGACATTTCTATGTATCCAACGAAATTTAAACAACGTGTCATTAAGAACACTTTAATATTAATTTTGTTTTAAATTTTTTCTAAATTTATGTTTTATATAGACTTAAAAAATACTTTATTTTTCTTTAAATGTAAAAGGAATACAAGGCTTCCCCACAAAATAGATCCACACACGAATGTCATGTTCAATATTAAAACAATAGGTACGTTAGCAGAACAACGTTGATCACGTTAAAATAAGAATATCTATTATTTTATAGTGTTCACAGTGCGCGTGCACTGTAATTTATAAATATAAATATAAACTTGAAAATTAATGTATAAGTGTTATAAGGTATTGATATATTCGTGACATTTCAATCGCTTTTTTCTGTTATGCATATCTACAACTATATTAAATGAACTGATCTACAGTCTGAGTATAATTGTCATGGCCGTCCATGTAAGGAACTATTTGTATTTTGACTTAAATAATAAATTTTATTTTACTAAATTATAATTTAAAAACGTGTTCTTTAGATTCTTATTTAATGAACTAAATCAAATATATGTTTCTATACTATTGCATCACCTTTCAAATTTATCGTATTAAAATAAAACAGGTTTCGGGTTTTAAATTTATGTTAAAATCAATATTTTTTTTTTAAATTCACAGAGATTAAAGCAGGTATATTTAAGATAGTGAAATTTACCATTTTTTGTTATTAAGTATATACATAAATTTCTCGAATTATAATTGTTTTTGTATAACGGATAAATTTGGGTTATTCACGAATGAAAAATATTTTGATTTTTTTTTTAATAATTAAAAGTGTCGCCTTTTTAAGTTTTAATTTTGGTTCAGTTAAAGTTCGAGTGAGAAGAAGCGAAGCCTATGATAGCTACAAAATATTTTAGTACATTAAAGTGTTTATATAACTGTGCTCTATACTTTGTGTATTTAACTTAGTATTATATATAAAAATTATTCATATTTATCATTCATACACATGCAATAATTTAATACTATAATATTTTTAATGCAAATGTACTTTTTTGAGTTTAGTAATAATTAAATAGTTTATAATACAATACAGACAGTAATTATAATACAATACTTTACCAATTTAAAAAATCTAACATAAATAACAAATTTGTATGATCTCTTTAATCTCGTTATATCTGGAATAGCTCGAGTTTTAATGATAAATATTTAACCATGCTTATAGAATTAAAAACAATAATAATACGATTACAATTCCTTTTTCAAATATACTGAAAAAGAGATCCACCTATCATTAAAACAGTAAACAAATTAAGTAAATAAAAGTTAATGTTGTGAGTATACAATACGTTAGTGTAAATAATTTCAAAATAGATATATTTAGTGTACATTAATATAATGTTTTTAAACTACTTTTTGCGAGTTTTAATATATTTAATATTGTTTAATTGTATGAATGTGTAAAAATTTAAATGGAATCATGAGTTGATTCCATTAAAAATTTAGAAATCTATAATTTATTTTAAAATATAATTAAATTGTTGACCATCTCAAATCAATGCATAGATGTAGGCCTATATTAACTGTGTATCCAGTGGACTATATAGTTGAAATATAAAAAATTCTAATAAAATTTAATTTATTATTTAACATTGGCAATCAAAAAGTAGTTAAGATAAACAAACAAGATACATATATCAAATAAAATAGAATAGAATTAATTTCATTTGTTTTTCTTAACTGATTTAAATGCATACTTAGATGTATGTTACAATGTTTGAAATAAAAAAAACAATAGAAATTAAATGTTTATTGTACCTAAAATAAACAAACAATTATAATAATATTAGAAGGTCGGTATATAATTAAGATTGTGCCTCACCAATTTTTATATGGTGGCAATAAAAAAGTATATAAAATAAAAAATAACAGAAATTAAAAGAAAATCAAATATTCATGGTATCTCAAAATATACAAACTATTTTTTGAACATTTAGAGTTAAACTATTTACTCCTGAATTTTCATCCGACTATTAATAGACATCTCTCCGGATCAATCCATAAAAGTAGTTGTGATAACTCTTGTCATAAACTAATATAACTTGTCATAACTCTAATATAATCAGATAAATATATCATGCCTATCGAAATATGCAGAACACCATTGGCATTGAATAATTAATGAGAATAATATGCACGCTGTTCATAATACTGTGGTGTATATGAATATTAATTATTGTGATTATATTAACTAAAGTGATTTTATGTCAAAATGTTTACTTTTCTCAAATTTAATGTATTATGAACTTTATGAATTTTAAAACGACATCACTATTTTTGTGAAAATGACTACTAAAATATATAAATATATATATATAGGTATGAACCTTTTGTGAACTAAGGGGTGTGGAATTAACCTCCCTTTTTGTTTTATTTTGAAAATTACTCGAAACTCAAAATAGCTATAAAACATAGGATTTGATCACAGGGGATAAATCATTTCAATCTAGTTTTCTATTAGTAATGCAATTATTGACGTAGGTTATTTTCGCATCATGACATTAGCGATAGATTTATAGTGATGTATTAATCGTTTTCGGTAAAAACCGATTTTTATTTAAAAAATAATCTTATTATACTTATCTCATAGGCCTACTTATCTTATACTTCGAATATACTCAACGAAAATGTTAACATTATTAGAAAAACAATTACGCTTAGGCCTATTATAATTAGTAAATTATGAGAAGGAATACTATTTATTGTAAATTATGAGAAGGAATACTATTTATTGTAAATTACGTTTATTTACATAATTATTTTAAAGTTTCTTTTTGAAATTGTCGACTCATAAAAAGAAATTTATTGAAGGACTTATTTGTAAATACGTTTTCTTGGCGTGACAGAATTGAAGACTTAATGTGAATTGATGATACCTACAGTAAGTTGGCAACAGCAAATGGACGAGATTTCTTGTATATTCTTTGAAACAATTTATTCTACATTGTAAGACTTTTTCATGTTTTTCTGGAGGTTCCAGATAAAATTCCACAACTTTGATGCTTCAGCTCATATTCTTGTACTGTACATATTTGTGCCATATTTTACAAGAGTATAAATACCCTTTTCATGTTTAAATGACCATTTCATTTTCAAGAGTATAAACACCAAATCATTAATCTTTACATAAATCAGAACAAATTATTTAAGATTAAGCATTTTTCATGTTAAGATTGTGGAATATGCATATATATATATATACAGTATAATAATAATTATAAATAATCTCTAAATATTTCAATAACTGGCATGAAGTACTTTTATTACATTCATTAAATCAAAGTTGATATCTTATTTCATAGGCAGTTAAATGTTTTTCTAAATTTAGATTGATACTATAAGGTTAATAATAGATTAGAAATGGATTAAGAATATATTTAAAAGTAGTTTAAAAACAGATTTATAATGAATGATATTAATTTGGCATATTGAATCACATTTTAGTTTTAACAGCTTTATAATCATTTCAAAAAGGGAAGTTATACATATTTGATTGTCTACCAGTGGTAGATCATTTGGTATGATCTTTGATTCACCATAATATGTCCGATACCAACTTTGCTAGAGATGCAAGAATTATTTTAATTTGTATATATTATTAATATTTAGTTTCTTTGAACTTACACACAATCCCAAAATGTTTATAAACAGCTTTATATGTTAACTTTAAGGAAATTATATAACTGTAACAAAAACCTTCCAAAATAGAGTATGAAATTGTAATTATGTGAATAACATATCTCAAACATTAGATAGCTTGTTTATTTAATAATAGTAATTCTTATATTCAAAGTTTAAGTTGACACAAAATCTCTTAAGTTGTTTAATGCATATGAAACATAGATTTCTAGTAGAAGATAAATAACATATAATGTTGCAAAATTTGTTGCATGTAGCTACTGAAAAGATTATAGGCCTAATACTTGAAAAACAGTCAATTCATTTGTCACGTATGAGTTAATATCAAAGTTCGTGGGAATAAACAGCTGTCTAAAGAACACATTACATTATGCGTTTTGAAAGCACATGTTTCCAAGAAGCCTATAGTAGTCATGTAGTATTTCCTGTGAAATGGGTCACAATAAGACTTGTTAACATGTATGTTGTTATTTTCGAGATAATAATGAAATTAACAAAAAAGTTGTTGACGATATCGTTGCTAATGAAGATATCCCACCCGGCCATTTCACAGTGTCATTCAACATTGAATATATAAACTAATGGACGTGCTGTCTAATTATTTTTTATCAAGGCCTTGAAATGACAATTTCTTGGTTTCTTTTCGGACTTTTATTTGTCTCAGCCCTGAGTCAACCTGTTCAGTAAGTATTGAAACCATTGTATTGGAATATAACTTATTAATACTAACTATTGCATTTCAATTTAAGTAGTTTAACATTGTTTTGCCTAAAAATTGTTTGAAAATAATTCCAGTGCTGTACTTCGTTACTGTTTTTAAAAAGGAAAATAATATATATATAACTTCCTGGCATAACTATTAGAATAAAAAATATATACTAAAATATATTTTGATGTAAATTATATTTTATTAAGATCTATGTAGTAGCCGAATGCTAATCTAAATATACAATTAGTCTCGTTAACATTATGTATAGGCTACTCACTTACAATAATTAATATAATTATTATGAAATTTACGGCTAAAATGTATTTATTTTTTAAATAATGTGACTGCGATAAAGTAAAATTTTGTTTAGATTTACAATTCACCATTTATCAGAAAAAAACCAATATATATTTATAAGCTGTAGGTCAGCTAATGGAATATAAAAGCATAATGATTCGTTCGTTTAATATATAATTTAATTTAAAATCAAATTAATTTTCCACAAATAATATTATATTAATAATGCAAAATAATATTTTATAATAAATATTAGCCGTTATTAAATCTAATCAATTTAACGAGATTTGTACAATATTATAAAACATTTTGTACAAAAGTTTAAAAGCATACATTGAAATAATTTAAATTCTTTAAACATCTAATGATCACAATTGTTCTGTTTTTATTTTGAACAGACTGTCGTTTAGCAGTAAAAAACTGTAGATGTAAAAGAATCATAGTAATACAGCCAGAGATTTCATAACAACCACAGTTTCAAAATTGCACTGTGACCAATCTAAAGGACCAAATTCATTTGATATTTTGAGAGATTTTTGTAATTGTTAGTCTATGTTTTTATTTCCAAAATATATAACTTGTAGGGTTATTTTCTGAAGCATTAATTATGATGTTAACGATATAAAAATAATTTATTAACATTAATTTGGTCCTTCGTTCCATCCGCATGTAGGAGATGTCGTTCAATTTATTAACAATTATCCATTTTAGCAAATTTTATTAAACTGTTGCATTATTTAAATCTATTAACATTAATTGAATGATATCGCTTAAAATAAGAAGAAGCATTTTAAAATCTATATTTCAGCAACAAACAACAAAACTATGTAACCTTTTTGAAAACAGTATCCATCATGTACTTAAAAACTCGAATTATGAAACAGGTTGTGAATAAATTGCTATAAAATAGTAAAACATATATAATATGCCGTATCATAAATTAAGGTATAAATTGTCTTGTATTTGTAATGTAAAAGATTTATTAGTATACTCCCTACACTGTTACACTAATTCCTTTCAAGGGTTGCCAGCGGAGGTGAGGAAGAGCAATATGGTGTCATGGACACGGTCCGCGATCTCTGGGATGCTCTCAATCGTGCTCGACAGATCGGTCAGGAAGAGTTGGCCAGAATGCTGGAGGACGAACGTGTCCAGCGCACATTGGCCTGTAAGTGTTCATTTCAGATATTACGTCGGTTTTCTCCAGCAAGATATTGTATTTTAGATTTGTTAAATCAATAGACAATGACAATATACTGGAGTTTTTAATATATTCGCTGTTTCAAAAACTCTAGGCTATATATCTATTTCTTTATTTCCGTTGTATATTATAATAAATTAAACGTATTAATAAAGATAAACAACTAAATTATTTAATACCAATACTTATATTAAATCATTTTCCTATTAATATTATTCCAATGTGACCTATATTAATAAAAATACTACCTTTTAATAATTTAGTATCACACCTATTTTATCGATTAGATATGTTCCGCCGAAAATGTTTAACATTAAATTATGAGAATTACTTTTTAAGTAACAAAAAAGCAACTTGAATTATGTCATTTAAATAGAAATTAGACATATTACAGTTTTTAAATTAAAAAAATATATTCAATTTGCTGATGTAAACCTACTCAGGAAATATTTTAAAGAATGAACAAATTAAATTATATTTTACCTTAACTTATCTGTATTACCTTCATTATATAGGTAACGTGTTACCACTTAACATTTTTCGTTATTATTTTTTAATTTAAATCATTTTATCTTTAATGTTATTTATTTCATTCAAAAGAAAAGAATATAGTTCTCTACATTTTCAGAAGAAACATATGTTATTATGGATTAAAACTATATTGTATCTTCGCAAGTCGACTACTAAACTAATAAATGATGAATGAAAAATTGATGTTATTGTTTGTAAAATAAAATGATCTCATCATTTACTTTGAAAAAAAATTAAAACTTAGATTAAAGTATAAAAATGTGAAGAAAGGAAAAAACACCGTTTAAAACATAATAAACGTACACTAAAGCTCAATCAATTATATTTAATGCTAGTTCATAAATCATTTCTTTCAGCTCTCAAAGGCTACGCGAGAAAAGCTGCTCTAAAGGTGGTCCAATTTTTCAAAGATGTAAGTATGTGTTAATGATTGAAATGTTGGGTACAAAGTTACGTAATAAATCATTTCTGAGCTTTAGTTGTAAATCTTTATTGAGGAAGCGATACCAAGATCTCGTCTCATAAACCACTGAAAAGGTTTAATTTTCTATGAGTTGTCGAATTATACGAGAATATTGATCGTTTATCACCGATGTAGGCCTATATATCTTATTATATGTATATATGTATAACTTAGAATTATAATAATTAATTCATTATAATCAATAAAAATGCATCAGTAATCAATAGGATTTTTTAAATAATCAGTGAAAACTTATACTAAATTAATAATAAATGACTAATTAATGAATAAACAGTAAACTTTTAATCTGTAAGTAAAATAGCCAATATATAAATTATGGGTACAAAAATTAATATATAAAACAGAAATTAAAATGTAAATGAAATAATGAAACGATTCGACTTTAAATCTATAAAGGTGTTCTTCATAAAGAAATTATACTCAAAATTATTGCAATGCATACGATATGCACAAATATACTACTTCTATACTAGTTATAAATTAGACTAATTAAAATGGTAGTTGCAATTAATCACATTCTAAGTAAAATATCTAATAACTACATATTAATGAAACTTTTAAAGATGTTTTTACATTATAAAATGGCAGTTTCATGCAAATGAATTTTCCATCTCAGTTTGAACAAAATTTCTATCACTATACTCGCATATTTAAATTGCTTGGTTGGGTGCGTCTAGTTCAGGAGAGCTAATAAAGTTTAAACAGCCGTCCTGAATTCGCACTACTGCACAATGTAATGTTGTGTGTAGCATATTAGTTGGCAACCGTTGTTGGATGGTTTTGAAGATTTATTGTATACCTGCCAAATAAGATGTGTGTGCTCCGTGAAATTGATTTATTTTTGGCCAAAATATCCATTTCAGCAACTGAAGAAGATCGGGAGCGAAGAGCATGCCAACGACTACCTGATCGTGCGCGAGATGTGGGACCTACTGGTCAAGTCGGCCAAAGCCGGGAAGGAGGCGCTCCGGAGGATGATCGAAGATTCCAGGATCAAGGCCGCCGCTCTTAGTAAGGACAACACCTGTGATATGTCATGTGATGCGATATATACTCATGAATATAATTCCCTTCAAATTACGTCAATTACCTAAAATTAATATAATTTCATAAAATACGTAAGATTTTGTATAATTTAGGTAAAATGATTTAATTACGTAAGAAATAACATAAGTTTGATAAAATTACGGAAGTGGATAATAACATAAATCTTAAAAATAAGAATCAGAGCCACAGGCAGTCATTTAAAAACGGTACACAACAAAAGTGAAAGTAATAAATATTTTTAATGAATGAAATAATCAATCAAATCTTTCACAGGTTTAAATGCTAATTTTTGTTAATATTATGGCTATAATCAGATGATAAAATTTGGATAATATTCTCGCGATATCATATTTGAAGGAGACATTTTTGTAGAATGCAAAATGTTTGTATTTTATGTTTACATCCTTAATTGTTAAATATATTATGCATTACGTTAGATGTGTACCATAGATGTATTCAACTCTAGTAGTATTAGTTGTAGGTAGTGTATATTGAAATTTTGGCAGAACGCAAAAGGAGTAAATTTACAGAAATTATAAAATACAAATGTAAATAGAATACAAGTAAATAAAAGCAGTACTACAAATATAATAGGAAGTTTTGAGAGAAAAATATGTCGAGGATGTAGGAAAATGGATTTGGATTATATTCGTATTCTGGATTGAAGAGTATGCGAAAAATATATCACTTTTAAAATTTTACAATTTTTCATTAAATACTTTTGAATCAAAATTAAATCAAAATATATGCTAATACATATTTAACAAATGGAAGAGCGGCACATTACTCATTATTGTACTTTCACACATGCATGTTATAATTATTTCTAAATATTGACTGATTTTGGGATTGTTCAATTCTAAAATGACATGTTTTATTATAATGTACAATATCAGTATGTGTTTTTATTTGACAGAGCTCGCCGGATCAACCAAAGAAGCTATTATCAAAATGTTGGACTACTTTGAAGATGTAGGTTGAACATTTTATATATATATATAATATAAATTGTATGTTACATGTGCTATATATATGTATGAATCTTATGTATATATTATTTTAGTTAAAAATAAATAAATATGCAAATATTAATATCATCATTAGGGAGACGAAATTGGTATTTTAATTGCGCATATACGACCAGTCAAAACTTTGTCCAGAAAATAGAAAATATTCTAAATTTTAAAAAGGTCAACAAAAATTGGAAGCGATTGTTAATTTATTAAGTTCTGGAGTTGTTAATAAAATACTCATTTTATTAGAATTATGTAATTATAAGTAAATTAGTTTTTTAAGGGTTAATAAAAAATGTGAGCGTATTTATGTTTACGCTTCGGATGTTTTCCGTACGTAAATATATGAAAGAGTCCTCATTAGATCAATCATATATTCTACTTGTAAAAGGGGCAGCAATATAAGTAAATACAACATTTATGCTCTGTTTTATCACTGAACTGATTTATAATAATAACTGTAATAATATGTATCACTTTTAACCTAAAGCAAATATTAATAACGAGTAAACGGAGTTAATCGTATAACGGATAAACCAAACTACATCGTAAACCTCAGGATGGCATCTATGGCATTTGGTGCCATTGACCTTCCGCCTAGTCGATGAAGAAACTATTTATTGAAGAGCATCGTCAATGTTCCTCCGCTTGCAGAAACTGAAGGAAGACGACAACAGTGAAGAGGTCGCTTCCTACTCAACAGGGGAGAGTGCACTGATCGCCATGGCTCCCCTGTCAGAATTTATCGACATGATTGAGGCGGCTGCCAATCGGGGAATGAAGGCTCTGCTCGACGCGCTCAACTCCGAGAGGGTGGAACAGTTCATCGCGCGTCTGCCAACAAAACTGGGAACTTTCGTCACCAAGTACATCGAAGCACTGAAGGATAAACTGTCGGGTAAGTCAAGAGGAGATCCATTGGATGGTTCAGAATTCATTAATATGATCTGAAAAAAATTTACTTTAAAAAAACATTTTAAAAGAGTAGGACTGAAAATGTGATATAAAATATTAAAAAAAACAAAAACAATTTTAGATTCACGCTTATCTATTTCTGTACTGTTCTGCCTACTATAAGTAGAATTTAACGACAATGTGTGATTTCGTTTTAAATGTAAATTTTGGACCATAAATCGTGTAAAATATTTTACGTTATTTACGTATTATCAGGAAATTACACTTTTCTGTCTAATTATAATTTGGAATATTAGAAAGATTATGTTTTAGGATGTCAAAATGACACAACGAAAGCCATCGTATAAAATAAACATATTAACTAAATTGATAAAGTAAAAATCTAATTTAACAGTTTACTCAAACTTATTTAACATTAATATATCCAGTTTTATTTGTTCGGAATTTTTTATTTTCTAAATTGCTTCAATGGTATAGACGAAAACCAGTTGGATGTGCCCACTTTTAATACAATGTGACCTTTTCTGTTGAACTATCATTACTTATCGCCAATTTAACATGTTTTATTACAGAACGTGTCGAAGAAGACAAAGTTAAAGAGGAAATCTATGCAGCAGTGGTAAGTCAGTCTGTCAATCAATAATATTTAATCAATAATAGTAAATCAATATATTTAATCAATATAGGCTATATGTTTAATCAATAATATTTAATCAATATATTTAACGAATAATATTTAATCAATATATTTAATCAATAATATTTAATCAATAATATTTAATCAATAATATTTAATCAATAATATGTAATCAATAATATTTAATCAATAATATTTAATCAATAATATTTAATCAATAATATTTAATCAATACATTTAATCAATAATATTTAATCAATACTATTTATATTAAATAGCATAATATCAACTAATTATTACAGCTAATATATAAAATTAATTATAAATTACATAAGTGTAAATTTATTATATTAAAATTTATAAATATAATTATCATTATATTAGTTTTAACCTTTAAAGGCATTATAGAATGGAAAGATTTCAACATTTGATAAATGTACACATACGAATATTCCAGGTAAATAATCGTTTCAAATATATAGCTGACAGGAATAGAATCACGTTTTATTCAACTGAATTACAATACATATATTTATGACCATTAGTCCTAATAGTTACCTTTAATAATTATATAAATTAAAACAATTTCAGTCTGCTATTTATACTTTAATTTCATATATCTCAGCGGTTATAATTTGTTTATTCATGTGTGTGATACCCATCTATTATTTAGGTTCAACATGAAATGTCCATGTGGGATGTTGTTATTGAAATTCGTCAAGTCGTTGGGGATGCTCTGAAGAAAGGGAAGGATGAGCTGCTGGAAATTCTGAAAAGCGAAAAAATGCGTGAACTTGTAGAAAGTAAGCCTTTGTTGAAGTCATACACACATATATTTATCTTTTTTTCTATTTAAAATTAGATGTATGAGCTTCTTCTAATTGTTTTAAAAATATAAATTATAGAAATGTAATTAAATATATGTAAAGTATTTTTTTTTAACTTTTAAGATTTAACACAATTATATCATAACAAAAACCATTTTTTATAAAAAACTATAAAAAAACTTGTTGTTTTTCCTTTGAGATCTTGTTCATTAAAACAAATGAATTCAACTTTTAAATAAGCTTGACATTTTTTTATCAGAAAAATTATCGAAAATTATGCTTGACATTTTCCAAACAATAACTTCGGATGTGTTACGTACGGGTGCGTCACATACCTTTTCTTAAAGTTTGCATATCATTTAGAACTTGTTAATACACAATCTAAATATACGCGAAATGTCAAACATTATCAGGTGATTGTTTGATAACATAAATGTAGATTGTTCTGGTCTGGTAGTACCAAAACATAATTAGCGTTACGTTTTGCAAAAGTTTATAAATCTGAACGATCACGAAATGCATAAGTTTTACTAATGATGTTGTAATTTTTTTAAGTTATGCTGATTTAAAAGTGTTAATTTATAACATTTATTACAGAACTTCCAGGATTTATGCGCAATAGAATTTCAACATGGCTGGACTCATTGGTTTGTAAAATCAGAATAAATTATTTATATATTTATCTGCAAATAACTCATAATAGTTATGTAAGAGTTAGTTTACAAAAACTAGGTCACTGTAGGAGGTAAAAACTAGGTCACTGTATGGGGTAAAAACTAGGTCACTGTATGAGGTAAAAACTAGGTCACTGTATGAGGTAAAAACTAGGTCACTGTATGAGGTAAAAACTAGGTCACTGTATGAGGTAA
>JAUZND010075157.1:0-16633 GCA_034780555.1 Coelogynopora nodosa
AAGGCAGGAGCTCTACCACTAGGCTACCGCTCTCCTTAAAACTTTAACTATAATATTGCATTCTTATACTGCTAAGTTTTTCTTTGCTTGAGAAAATGACGGAGCCCACTCTACCGCTTCGAGAAGTCTTTTTTGATGATCTCGAGAAACAACGGTGTTCAGAGGAAGATTATGCGAGAGCTCAAGAGGCTTGGTGTGAATTCAAATGTCAGAATTTCAGTGACTATATGCTGGCGTATTTAAAACGAGATGTCCACCAATTACCAAATGTATTTGAGGAATTGTTATATATGGATGCAAACAATTTATATGTAACGCTCTCTCACAATCATTGCCACACTCACAATTGAAATGGATGACTCAGACTGAAATCAATAAATTGGGCCTCAAAACTATTGAATTAGACGGCGAGACTGGTATATGTCTGAGGTAGACTCGGAGTATGTATTCAGGATGTAAGTTAACATTTGTAATTCGCACCTTAGAAAGAGGTCATACTATCCACATGGCTGACTTCATTTATTAATGGTCAGTATCAAAACTTGTATTCAAAAAGGAAAAATAGGCTTAAGTACAAGGGTACCACGATACTTATGCTCACTTATGATAAAAAGGAGAAATACGTTTGCCATGGAAAGATGATTCAGTTCTATCTCAAGCAAGGAATGTTGCTAACAAAAATCAACAGAGTGTTGCAGTTTCATTAGGAGACATTTTTCCAATATTACATTCAGTACAAACATTAAACGAAGACTAGAGACCAAGTACAAGTACGAAAAAGATAATTATTAATTAAAAAATAACTCCGAAAAGACTCTAGAAAATCTTCGAAAAAGAATGAATTTCCGACTGACCAAAATTGAAGTTGGCAAGTCGAGCCTCATTTTTGTCAATGACAATATTTGATCAAGACTTATTCGGCGTCCATTTATGCAAAAAGGCTGTGACAGTGGATGAGGCAATTTACATCGGAATGGCGGTTTTGGAACTCTCGAAGCTTATAATGTATTCTCTTCGGTGTGAAGTACTCTTCTCATGAAGTAATCAAATAAAATTGGCGGCAATTTCGAGATACTAGCGGGGGATACCGACTCCTTTTTCCTATGCATATCCAACATTAATGTTGACGAAGTGTTATTTCCTCGAATGTTACAAGACAGACTGTTCGACTCTTCGAATTTTCCAAAACCTTTGCTACTCAGGTCGGTATACTGCAGTATTGGGCTGTATGAAAGACGAGTGCGCAGGCAATCCTCAAAAGAATGAATCTTCTTTCGTCCTAAAGCCTATATATAGCCTCTTATCCCAGAATGGGTCAGAACATAAGAGAGCAAAGGTTGTTAAAATGTGTGCCGTTAAGAATATGCTCACACACGATTCCTACATAAAGGCGTATGAAGATCAGGTTGAAGTGAATACCAGACCAAATTAGCGTCCCACAATCACAATATCACGACTCTTCAATTTAACAAGCGCAGTTTGTCATTCTTCGAGGATATGAGGGGCGTGGGTTGGTGTGAATTACAGCCCTTCATACAGCAACCACCTGTTATCCGACTTTTTTTCCAGAATACTCTCCTCAAAAACATCGACAAACAATTGCACTTCAATTACCATTATCATTTGAAACATAATCAGTGACTTATACATTTTGTATTTACTCATTTAATTTGAATCGTAAATTACAGACTTTGATCCTGTAGTTTAGTTGTCCTTTTGGACTATACCTATCTGATGAGATTATAATAATATCAAAACAGGATAAAAGTCTGCTTGATTATGTATATCAAAAATATATTTGGATATTCGTCATCAAGTGAAGACTGCAGTGTTCAAACGGAAATTCCCTATCAAAAGTTAACCAATCATCCTACTATTAAACATAAAGTCAAGGATTCATCGAAAGAAATGGTTAATGTATTGTATAGAAAAATTCCACATGATAAACGAGGTACACATGAAGAGAATATATCTTATATTATTGAAGAGATTGTGTTGCTTTACCGAATAAAATACCTTTGGAGTGAAAGTTCAAATTTGCGCACGATTGAAAACAGTATTGTAGTAGCAAGTCATCCTTCAACCAGTACTGCTATGGCTGTCTTTTTTCACGGTGCTAATGCTACGCTGGATCCACTTGTAAGAACATGTATTTAATAAGCATACTCTATGCTTCTCTCATTATATTGACGTTATATAATAATGGATGGACGCTTTAAATGGGAAGTGCAATGTCAGTGTTGTTATTCCTTCGCAATGCGGCAAGACGGTGTTTGTTATGAATCTATTGAAAGTGCATCGCTACCTATTCATGACACTTATTACACACATTAACTGGTATTATAAAATTATACAACCAAATGTTTTAAAACAACTCAAGTCGTAGATTTCCAAAGTGGAAATAAGCATGCATCAAGGGTTGTCTGATAATTTCAACAAGATTAAAAGTAGGAATGTGTTCATACTTGATGATCTTACAAGTTAATCGATGTCTTCTTAAGTGGTGACCAATTTATTTACAAAAGTTGTTCAACATCACAACTGTTTCCTCAATAATATTACTCAGAATCTCTTTGTCAAAGGACGCGATGGCAAGACTCGTTCTCTTAACACGCATTATTTCATTATCTTCAATAAACCTCGAGATGTTACACATAATATTCCTGAGTCGACAGATGAATAACTTTTGCATAGTCTTAAGTTTTAATAGTTTTTGCAGGCTGCTTTTCATGATGCAATGGAACAGGGTTCCTATTCCTATCTACTTTTGGATTCTACCACACGAAGCCCCACAATATGCTTATATGAAAGAAAAGTGTGCATCTGAGGTTATAAACAAACGAATGGTTCAGGAAAACATGAATTGTTCGAAATAATGGCTACGGTACGAGAGAAGAAAATTGGATACCTACTTGTGACTGCTGCACTATTCTTTGTACTACTTGAACTGCTTATTTATACATGGTCGGTTCACGCTATGCATCTTAATTCAACGTTACCACATCATTGGCTAAAAGGTTATAAACATAACATAAAGGAAATGTTTTATAAAATAATAAATGTGCAAAATGGGAGTCAAGCGTTTTCGTCGACAATTTGCTCTGATACAAGCATTTTCCAAGGCTAATCCAAAGTTAAAGAAAGCTATTGTGGAGAATGCTGATCCTGATTTTATCCAGGCACTGTTAGACATCACCCTCAATCTACTGAATGTTAATTTACCCAACCTTCCTAGATCACTCCATGAACAACTCAATAAACGTAAAAAGATTTTTTGTTGTATGGGTCAATGTGTCCATAAAAAGGGAACAATAAAAAATCTGCTCTCAGTCAGAAAGGAGGATTCCTACCACTACTTCCACGTCTAGGGTCTATAATACCTTTTGCTGTAAAAAAATTTATTGCACCCATTGCTGTCTCTGCTATTGGTTCATCTTTGTTTTCTGAAAAATAATTACCAGTACATCATCAATATATTAACGATTGGTTTTGGTGACTCAAGAAGAATACTCTAGTTTAAATAATTATATCCAAACCTACAACATCAATACAATCACATGTTAGACCTGATCAACAATATTGTGTTAAGCGGCTCAATTTATTGGAAAAAAAAACGCAAGAATTAAATGCGTGAGAAAAATAATGGTGATTCAAATATATGAAGCAGATTTTGCCCAGTATTACCAAGACATCAATTTCAAAGCCAATTTCACTGCTAATTTTTCTACATGGAAAAATGCCTAGTTTCTCAGGGTCACAGAACAGAGAGATTATTGATGCTGGACATATTGCTGGTTCGAACTTGTATGATTTACTTCGATAGTCTACAAATGATACGCCCCAAAATGTATCTGTTCCTGTTGGATGGAGTGAATTTAAGACTATTTTGAAAAAGCCTAATATTGTCAAGACAGCACTAAGTAATGCAACTTCACAGGAACTCGGCATCGTCTCTAGAAAACGACGTCAAATTGTTTCTCCTCCTCATACTCTACGATCACCTCGTCAACAATCGATCACTCCGCCTGGAAGTCACCGTTCTAAAGCTGTATTAAGGAAAGTCAAATGGAATGAAGAGTGAGCTGCATTTAACATTGTGTATTGAAATCGGATTCATATAAAGTGACACATTGATTACTTTCTTGCAGATATTAATCGATAAGTTGAGATGTTTCTGAGAATACCATCAATTGATAAATGAAGAAACCTGCATTTAAGGTTGGTGATCAGGTCAAAGAGTTCAAAGCAAAAGAAATGTTTGATATAGGATACCTACCAAATTGGACGAAAGAAGAATTTTTCATCAACTCATCCATACCAAGTCCAAGTTTTCACCGGTTATGTATAAACTACGCAATCACAAAAATTATTAGAGGATTGTTTTACAAACAGGAACTTCGATTTGTTATAAACAAAGACAATTCGTTTCTAACCGAGAAGGTTATTCGTACAATTGGACAAGGAAATTACCGAGAAGCACTGGTCACGTGGAAAGGATATAAAGACATGGAGTGGATACCTCAAATACATACCGATGGAACGAAATGAAGACAGTTTTTATATTGTACTACCAAGTAACGTGGACGAGGATAGAACGGCGGTCAAATATCAAACTGATCTGGAAAATGCCATCACTTTAAATGATTATAGAGACTGAGAAGTTGAACTTGTGGAAATGCAATTCGTGGACGCTATTAAAACATTTACTGGCGACAAGTGTGTGGCTTTACAAAGGAATTATGAAGAACTTGTTATAAACAAAATTGGCAAGACAATAATCGACTGGCCAAGAGGCTGTACAACAGATAGTGTACCTTATTTTAACGCAACATGGAAGTATTGTACATGTAATATGATAGACTATACAAAGAAAGTTGTTGAATCTAAGCGATTTAGTGAATTCATAACCCTGCCTATTCTCCAATGTATCACTAACGATTGGTGACAAGGAAGTGGACGGAGGACTTCACATGTATCCCTATGGCGCCTATCTCAATAATCTTCTTTTGTTTGGTGAGAATACGAAAAAGGGTCTACTGTTTGCATCAGGCTATGTAAAAGATTATGCCGCCAAGATGGATTTTGTTGCTAACACAGCTCTTGCGAAACGACTTGGATATTTTACAAATACAGGAAATACAGCTGAATTCTACGGACCAGTTTGTTTGGATATGCTTACACAAGCAAAATATATGCTGAATCAAACACGGTCAACATTGGTTTGCCATTTATGTTGATCATAATAACATTGGTGACGTTTTTGATAGTTTTGCACGCATACCTCCTACACATATTCAATGTTGGTTAAACTTAAACACACGCTTTTGGTATTATTCAAAAGAGTGCATACAAAGTATGTTATCTACCCAATGTGGTTCATTCTGTCTCTATTATTTATATTATAAAGTGACAAGTAAATCTCTTTCTGACATTTTGTCCGATTTTGATAATGTATTTCTTAAAAGTGATGATATTATGCAAAACATTTTTTTATGAAGTTATCCGAAACAACCGTGTTGGACAGTGCATGCGCTACTGCTCCTCAAAAAACACAGCTGTAGTAGTGAGGTGTTTAATGTTGTTGCACTATACTTGTTATCCACCATCATTGTTATACTTCCCCTTAATAAAGAAAAGTAATAGTAATATTTTGATTGTTTTTGTTTTTTAATTAATTTATGGTTATATAGCTCTATGTACAATATGACATTAAGAAACGGTAGGAGAAAGTGTCTGCACAGTGACCAATTATAACGATTTTTCCAGTATGAAAAAGATTTAACATGGAGTACACTCCACAATTTCAATTGAATTGCAGGAAATAGTTCAGATTCGTACAATATACTTGGTTAAAATGTATCAATTGCGAATAAGTTGATTGAATTCACGGTTAGTCGAAGCACAACAGTTGATGATCGATGAGAAACAGTCAAGTCGGAAATGTACAAAATGTTTAATAGATTGTTGCGGAGGCTCCCGAACCCATAGTTCGCATTTTCCGCCTTCTTGTGTCGTAACTGAACCATTTGAGGACGTCTGTTGTAAATTTTAACACCATAGTCAAACACAAGTAAAAGTCTATAAATATTGTCAATCGTCATTTTTTTTGAGTGGTTGTGATTCTCCGGCAAATATTCGGTTTACTACACGAGACGTCTGTTTCATATTAAGATTGTGATAGAAATGATTTCTATTTCGTCTATTGCCATCTTTTATTGAATAAACTAGCCAATAATGAAATGATTTAGTTTAAGTGTTGTTGATTGATTGGTTATTTTTATCTAAAATTTTGTCTGGTGTGAGATTTGAATCCACGCGGATCAATGGATCCAGTAGATGTCAAGTCTACCGCCTTAACCACTCGGCCAACCCGATTTGTGCTATTATTAGTTTATATGGATATTTCATTATACACATAATTCAATGATGTCAATGTTTATCGCCATGTCTTCAAACGGATGGACAATTATACTTTCTCTCGTGTGTAACTAACCAAACGATGAAGGTTTTCTATTTAACGGAAGTGTTGCTACAACACAACTTTTATGTTTTAAATCATTTAATAGACTTCTTCAACATGTGGAAGAAATCCTAGGTTCTCTTAACTGAAAACTCCCTGTGTAATTGCACACAATTCTTGCGTTAAACCATCTCAAGAGGCCTTCGATATACATATTCGTCATCAAATTCTACTAACCTTAGAGGACTGCATTGGTGCAATGATCAGACTTAAATCAATTCATGTAGCGCAAGACTATATGACTGAAATAGCTGACAAATGTGAGCCGACTCATATTCGATTACCCTCAAGCAAACCGAGATCTATCGATCTCAAAGAGCCTATTTTTGAGCCAGTACAGCAGTAAATTATTATGAATTTATCTATGATACTAATTCAACTATCAAGCATGCTACAAAACGAATGTCCTTTTATGAAGGTGTACACGCTATTTTTGTTAATGGTGAATGGCCACTATATATCACAAAGGCAATGAACTCGGATATTAAACGAGGTTTGGTAATGTATAAACTTTTCTCTGATTTACTTAATCTGGAAGTCTAATGTCCCAACTGTAACAAAGATTTGTGTGAAATATCAATTGATTGTATATATTACATCTCTGTTAAATACACAACTGTGTAATATATTTTGACTTCTTAATTGGTTAAAGTAGAGAACAATAATCCAAAAGTGTAAAATTTAAAAAGACTTAAATATTTAAAAATAATTAGTTTATTAAAAGTTAATAACAATCTGATGCGTCCATTACATAACACTAATTAAAGTAATTACATATATGAATAGATGAGATATAAGTTTAACATATATATAATTAAACAATACATGTGTATAAAGTACGTTGATGTCTTAAAATGTTCTTACATATCTGCAGCAAGCGTTTTCTGTTTTTTTTGCACTCGATGTCCCACAATCACCTTCCTCTTCCTCCAACTCGTCTTCTATTTGCTGGTCCACGTTAGATGCAGATTCCAGCTCGAAGAGTGATACAACCTTTGCCTCTTTGTATCTTATTTGACATATCTTAAAATAGACACTGTACTTATAACTCTTAGTTATAATCCCACAACACATATTTGTGGCACGAATTACCAACTAATACGCCCCTGGTCCGAATTGAAAAGGAGCTGTGACCCTTTTACCACGCCAATCGAAGACCTCGAAGTCCATAGCCAGCTTTAGCCAAACAGTTTGTCTGTTTTTGGAATAAGTATGTCTTACTTTATTTTCACTAACTAATTATTTCATTATGATCTCTTAAACCTTCCTCGACTTTGGCTTAAAAAATGGTACGCCCCGAAATAGGAGTAAATCGTCGTTCTTTTTCAATCGGTAGGACAGCATTGTCTCGGGCATATGCGCTGAATTTCTTTTCCAATATTGCAGATCGTATGTAGACCTGTTTCTTCGACTGATACCGCAACGTCTTTATTACATGTTGCATTTTAGCTATGCTAGCTCTCCTCTTGCCACTTCCCGTGGTAAACTGTTCTGGTTTTCCAATTGTAATCGTTTTCAAAGTTGTTGTAACGTTCGAAGCATCAATAATAATTTTAGAAATCTTATTGACTCGAGAATCATAAAATAGAAATCCACACAGAGAGAGCACTTTCAAGTACGACTGTTTGTAACACGAGATGGAAGCAAAAGGATTGTTAGCTGTGAAAGCTCTTCTATTTCACATAGGAAAGGGGGTGTGGTGAGTCATCTATGAGTCATGATCTATTTATAAATGCGGTTTAATCGACCCTTTCTATACTACTCACACTCTTTCACTTTTGAGATATTAATAATAAATATAATTTTTTCTCATTCATCACATTGCTTCATTGATTCAAATTAAGTGTATATATTTTAGGGATTCATGAGTTTAAGGATTTTAGGGTATTAAACTGTATTGAAATACTTTTAGACATGAAAATAAGTGAGATTGAACTTCAAACTACCTGGAGTTAAATGCAACAATGTGCGTATGTATGTTTTGATATAGGTATACCTGTAGTGTACTTAAGGTATACTTATTGTATCGTTCTTTCATACTAGTAGTATATCTCAAAACGATTTCTATACTTGCCTTAGTCGGCCTAATCGACGATACAGACCTGCAACACGGAAAATCGAACTTAACGACCCCGACTTATTCGGAATCTCCATTAAAACCACCCGGATCTGGCATTACATGACTACAATGCATCACATTTGGGAAAAATCAGTAATTGTAGTTGAATAATCGATTACTACTATTAGGGTATCTCTGATCAATTCTTAAGTAGCAAAATCAAACTTAGCTACCTTGACTTAGTCAGAATCCCCATTGAAATCTCCCTGATCGGTCAATAAGGTATATGGACGTAATGCATGATATTGAGCAAACATGAATAATTGTACTTGAATGATCGTTTGCTACCAATAGGGTACTGATCAATTTATAATAAGCAAAATCTAACTTTGACTTTGAATTAATCGGAATCTACCTTGACCTTGGTTAAATCGGCCAATAGAAAGTCATAGCAACCAAAAAACAAATACTTGATTCTGCTTGACTGAAAAATGTTGCGCGAAATTCAAAACCAATTTACATTTTTGGGAAAAGTTTCGGTTGCAGGTGATACGTGATAGGGCTTAAGAGGATGGTCCTGTTCGAAGAGTCATCATGTTACTATTTTAGCTGCGTTATCTGTTAAATCTGTGTTTTTGTTTTTTTTTAAAATTTTGTCATGTGATAAATATGCCTAGAAATATATATATTATAATGAGTAACGTTTGCTTTTAGGCTTTTGATTCTCATCTGAATATGGTTCTCGGTGATGTTGAAGAAACCGTCACTTCGTTAGAGATTGATGAAGAAACATATGAAGAAATTTATAAGGTAATTTAATACCGTATTTTCTTGACAAACTTGTTGAGATTATTAAAACTAGATTGGTGAGATACCAGACCCGTAGGCTGGGGGTTCTGAGTGTGCGTCTAGGACTAAAAAGATCCCCTGAGATAATTTGTTTTTAATTATGAAAGCATTTTCCGAGAATCTCGTAAGCGTATGGTTATAGAGGCTATATGCATAACCTTTATATCTCTACGTTTATATATACGGAGAGTATATATAGACTGAATATATACATTATATATTTTGTTTTTCTATGAATTTCACAAAATCTCGTAAGCACCGAGCTATAGACTTATATTATAAAATATCTATTATTACTATAATTTTTGTAAAACACAAAAAAACTCGTAAGCACAAAACACATTAATTATTGATACTACATATTTTTCATAATTATTTGATTTACAGTCCACAAATATTTAAGTTTAGATGTATTTATATAATTACCGAAGCAAATATATTGCACAAAAATGAAATATTTATAGAAAAACATAATTAGAAGTATGTTCTATTTCTATATCTGTAATAAAATGGACATATTATAAATAATAACATTCTACAAGTTTTTAGTTAGATATATATTATGTGTGATTTATTTTGTTTTCTAACCACCTTCGATATCACACAATAATATAAAAACATAATAAAAAACAAGCTAATGTCACAAAAAGCTATATAACTTTACATTTTGTTTCTAAGCCGACCACGACAGAACAGGAAATGTTATATGCCAGGAGTGAAGTATAAATGCGAAACTACTATATTTAGATCATACAATTTAATTGAAATTAAGATACCAATGCTGTCGTTTAAAGGATGTGTAAAACAGTGCACAAAAATCTTGTAATCCCAATTTTCCATCTAAGTTTTGGGTATCTTTACTTTAGTTACAATTTAACAAATACATATATCTATTGTAAAATAAATTTTAATAATATTTAAAATATTAACCACAAATCTTATAGCTTTAATTTTGGACATTATCTAAAATTCTCAAAATAATATAATAGTTGTGGGTGAATTCATACATAGATTAATTTTTTTAATAAAATTGTTAAATTGTTTTTAAAAAAATTTTAATTGTTAAAACTTCTCAATTAAAAAAGGTTGCCTGTGGACAATCTCAGAACCGCCACCCAGCGAGACATTGATATAATGATACTCTTATTATTTAAAATATTTCTTTATTTTCAATTACATTTTTGAAAATTTTATTTCATATACTTACTGCGCGCTAAGGTGCAACGCCGTATATGCAAATTTCACAATTTCGAAAAAACGGGTGTTTGTGTTTTGGCTTTATCTTTGGAAAAAAACACAATTTATTTTATATTAATAAAACGTATTTATATGGGTGAAATACCAATGCATTTGTTAAGTCCAAAATAATTTTTTATAATATTACACTCCAGTTTTTAATTTTCCACTTACGGCATTTTAGCTCGTTATTTTTTTACTACATTATTCTCATGCGCTACGGTAAAATGATACATTGACAAATTTTTATCTCTTTAAAATATGAAGCTAATAATTATATAGAATTACTTTTATTTAGAAATAAATCATAGAGTAATTTTATATAATTTCTTGTATTTATAAATGAGTCATAGTGTAACACATCTTTCAGTTTATTTATATAATACTTATATATTTATTATGTAAAAAAATTGCAACAAATGTTACATACATGTTGTTTACATGTTTACATAAAAATGTTAATTTCGTACAGTATGGACAATAACGTATATAAAGGAAAAAACAATAAGTTATTATAATAAACAGTTATCATATATTCATATTTGAAATTTTTTACACCAGCAGTGGGAATTTTTATCCAGAATATACGGCGATTTGGTGGAATCAAAGGACACAGCTTGGCAATACAATGACAAGCTTACTATTTATAGTGTCTCCATGTTTTATATTGCAATCTTTCGCCAAAAACGTTCTTGAAACTATATCTAACTTTAGATAATGCTTAAACACAATAGCGTGGCATTCATGGACGAAAATGATTCAATGTGTTTGTGTACCATCGACAAATCAACCTGTTTCGGAAGAGTATGTCGGCCACGGCGATCTAAAGGGAGCTTTTGAACATGTGGCGTAGTCAATGCTGGTGGTTCGTCATATATAATATACTTCTCAGTAACTGAACTTAAGACAAACTGAATGGATCGTTGATTGTTTTCCTTAAAACCGACAGTTGTCATAAAAATATCTTACACAACCTGGTGTATTTATATTTACCTTTTGCTAATTTATATTCGAAACTAGATGATCGATGTGATGCTTTGGAACCTCCTCATAACCTAAATTATATTGACTCGAATCCACAATTTTTGCATTTCAGGAATATGTTGCCAATAAACGTTAATTATGGATGGCCTGGTGTCGCTTACTACATTAATTAATTTTGAATTAATAAGATAAAGTTTATAGGGACAATTTATAGTACGCTAAAAAATGATATCTGACATTTAAAGGTGGAAATCAAACGTCACAATATGATAAAAGTCAAGTATATTTTACAGAGCATGATATTAACTTCTTAACTCTTCGTACGTGGACATAGGGGTATTTTATACCAACCCACCACCCTTGAAAAACAAACATCCTATCATCCAATTAAGCTGAAATTTGATATACAGATACCTTCTACATTAAAAAATATTAATTGATTTGTATAATTTTTATGACCTGATTACATCAAACTCCAGTTAGGAAAACTATAGGAAAATAACCATGTATGCTACATATTGACCTATACAAATATGCTATAACTTTTAATCAATGCAACCAATTGACTTGATTCTTTTTTGCATCTGATTCCAAATCACATGATCTATATTTGATTGGTTTATTTTTTTAAATTATACTGTTTAGTAGTTTAAATGCTATTTGACTATTATTTAAAATTGCTGGTTATTTTAATAAATAATTTCATTATTCAAGTTATATGTATATTATTTACTATAAACTTAATTTTTTCTATTAATGTTGGAAGTTTTGGCTCCTAATATCATCGGCAAGTATGGACACCCAAGGGGGGTTATAAAATAATTCAATAATAACATAATTTTTTCTGGTATATTTTTTTTATTTTTAGATATTTTTAGATATTTGTATATTTTATTATCTAATAAAATTAACATATACTAGACAACTTAGCATATGTAAAAACATTAGCTTTTAAATATTACTTTAGATAAAGCAAACTGGCAAAAAATACAGGAATTTTAAAAAGAAGTGATTTATATTATAGCCTATTTTATTGCTTTTGATTTTAAAAAATATATTTCATTAAAAAATCATATTTTTTATTAGAAGGTTAGGAGATTTTTTTATAAGGCAAGAATTGTTATTAAAAATTAAATCTAATAATACAGATGCATAATTAAGAGTCTAGCTCAACAAATGTAGGTCTGGCATCGTTATACTAAGTAGGCCTACATATTTTACATGTGTTATTTAGAAAGCGTTATACATATAAGAGCATCGTATATTAAGAGCATATTACATGTGGAGAATAATGTAGAAGTGAATACAGAAGAGAATTAAAAAAAACTTGATTTGGTTAAGAAATGGTAGATCAACTTTTAATACACAAAAAAAAGTCGTTAACGAGTAATTCTGAACTGTTTAAATATATTCTTAAAATAATCCGAAATTACAGAAAATACCCTTACATTTTTTAATATCTTAAATTCTGTTGGTTCAAAAGCGTGGAAAATCTGTAATTAGAAACATTTGTTTTGGGAAAAGCTATATATATTTTTGGCAGTACATTAATTAGCCAGTCATAGTTTAAAGCTAATTATTTTAAAAAAATGAACTCAGTTATGCAGTTACAGTGTTTTTTTACATTTATGATTAGTATTTTACCTTACCAAGATAAAAATGCTTATCCGAATTTAGCCGAAATTTATTTTTAACAATTATTCTATATTATATTACATTGTAAAGATGTAGAATCTGTATCTAACTCAATTTTGATAAAAATGCAGATACGGCGTTTTACCTTAGCGTGGCAGCATAGTTCTCTGCTCATCTTAAGGTTTTTTTTTTAATGTTTGTGTAAACTTTGTGCTTCTTATTCAGTTTAATCTATTTGTGGAAATATAATTTTGTATGTTGAATGAGTTCTATAAAAATGTTGAACTTATCTCCATTTAATTCATTATATTATAATATTTTATTAATTGTAATTAGCCTTATATTAATTATTTAGCAAGGGAAACATTATTGTATATAACACTCCACTAGAGAAACGGGGGCATTGGAGCAGCCGATATTTTGATGTGAAAAGCGATTTTTACTGTTACAGCTTTTTTAATCAATGCTTGTTTTAATCCTATTCATCCATAGTGTTGGATAATGGCCGCGATCTGAGCTTGTACGGTTGAAAGAGTAAATTCATGATTTGGAAGGGAATTTTTCATAAATAAAATATTTGTTTTAGTTTTTTTCCCATATATATTAAAGGAAAACGTGACGTCATAGAATTACCTAAAATTTAAAAATACATCGAGTTGTTACTCATTATGCATCTTTAAAAAAAATGGTACCCATTCAACGTTCTGGAGTTGTACAAAATCATTTACTACTCGGCTCCTTTTAAAAATAAATATGATAGTGGAGAGTACGTTCTGAAATGAATATACACTTTTACATATCGAACGCGACCCAGAATGTCGAATGCGCTCCATTTTTATATATATTAGTTGATTGGGCCAGAAAAGTATCGAATGGGGCCCCGTTTTTCGTGGGGCCTAATCGAGTGGATTGCGAAATTTTAGGGACTTTTTGATTTGTAAAAATATATATTTTAAATAACAAAAATTGTAGAGCCATTGTTGTAATATTAATTTCTTATTTTTTGTGAAAATCTCTGTCTTTGAGAAATGAATAATCAAGTACTTATGCAGGTACTACCTTTTATTAAGAATAATGGTGGACAATATTTTTTTATATTTAGAGTGCATTGCATTATATACATGTTTATCAAACCAGTGGGAAAATGATTATAACAAATCCTATCTTCTATTGTATATAATAATTTTTCAGTTTAAATAAAATTAAAATAAATAATAATAATGGGTCATTCCTAACAACTTCCTAACATTAATGTCACCATCAATATGTAAGATTTTGATAATTTATGTTGAAATATGTTGTTTATATTCCCTTCATTTCATTGCGACAAATAGAATTGAATAGATAATATACCGTATTTGCATTTATTTCTATTTATGATTTATATTATTATTGCGTTGTTATTAATGTTAACTTTCATGACTTTTTTGGTTTCAGACGACAAGAAGGAACATTCCCATGTTATTTATACGCGGTGACGGTGTCATACTTGTTTCTCCACCAATGAGGGCGGTTTAACTAACCATTTTTCGGACATATTGTTACATAACTTAATTTTATGTCGAATTTTTTGTATAATATAATTATATTTGTTGTAGTGTATTATGCTATTTTATAATATCTTTATGTACCCTACGTGTCAGGTTATAAAAATGTCGGTGTGCCCAGGGATTAGATATGATAGGGTAGTCTACTCCAGTTAATCCTGGAACTTGTTCGAGAGACGCTCTCATTAACTAATCAAGCGCGTTATCGTTCAAAAGAACTAAACATCGCTATTGTTATTGAGGCCTCATAATAAGCGCGCTTCATAAAGCCGACATCAAATATCGATTTGATGAAAGAGCATGAGGGAACGAACAAGGAGAGACAATCACCTTCCTTGTGCAGCCTGTAAAGTTAGACTGCCATTGTATTTCCAAGCTTAAAACAAAAATCAATAATTGTGTCCGCGACAACAATTGTTTACGATGCTATTATATTAATTTTACTGTAAAACATTATTTTTCCGAGATAAAAATTAATAATTTTCCCAGAATAAAAATACTAATATTTTATATGTTTTATGGAAAGCTGTTTTTTAACTATAAGTTGATATAAAAATTATAGCTTCATTTTAAATATAAATTGAAAGTTAACATCGAGCAGAGTTTATATCATATATGTAGGAGGTTGAAATTTTGAAGAAAAAAGTAATTAAGATAAATCCGTAGTGTATGGATAAACAAGTATCCTTAATTTATTCAGCCAATAGACGAAAAAATCAATAATTGTGACACTGAACTGTTGTTATGAGGTCATTAGTGTGTACATATATAAACTACAAGGTGTGACTATATAGTACTCAAAAGTGGACTTTTGTTTTTTAATTATGGTATACCTGCAATTGGGACTCTAGATATGAATCCAATACATTTCTTCAGTTTTCCCAAGCCTTGTTAGGATTATAAATTACTCGAAAGGACGGTTTTCCTCCGCATTTAAGTGACAACCGAAAAGGACACGCTAAAAATAGAACAGAATACATTTATTTGTGAAGAGTGTAATTTATGTCAGAAGTCATGGATTAATTCTTTTAACCCTTCGTACGTGGAGGGGGGGCGTATGCCCTTTTTTTCAAAGAAATTAAGTTTTTGATTGAAATTAAAATTATCTAGAAATACTAAAGTGACTCAAAATTCATCGGTGTGCAGCAAACTTAGGAAAAGTCTCCAATCCCTGTTTTAACAAATAAATCTCAAGTAAGCCGTTCAGTCAATAAAATATATTATTTTATTTATATGTTTTATGTTATAGAAATGTGGTATTAGAAAACGATTGTCGAGAAAAATTTCCTTAAATTTATTTCTATACAGATAAAGATTTTTCAATTTAATCATGTTCAATTATGTTTTTATCGGAAACATCGTCATTTTTTAACACAGTCAAACTTTAATGTATTATTGAATTATTAAAATTAGTATATATATATGTCGATACGTTTTGAGTATTTTTTTAAATAATTTTTTTAACTCTCAACTATTATCTAAAATGTTATAATTTTTAAATTTATTATAATTTTACTAAATTTTTTAGACACATTAAAAACAAGCTTCAACGTCATATTGCAACTAATTTAACTGATTCTGAGCCATCCACTTCTGGGACAGTCTCCAAAATTTGACACATTTGATGAATTTTTTAAATTAAAGTAACTTAAATACACTATCTGTACTGTGTTTCTGGTTCACAATAATATGAAGATTAGTTATGCGAAGTAGTTCGATAAACTGGCGATGATATTGCTACTCCCAATATCGATAATTTCTTATCTCTTTCTAAAAATATTTATCCTAAAGAATTAATACTAG
>JAUZND010075168.1:0-16633 GCA_034780555.1 Coelogynopora nodosa
AATTACTTTTATTATTAGAGAAACGGAAAATCAAATTGGATTAAATGAAACAAATGAATAATACAGTTTTTAAGGGGGTAGGTGAACATAAATAACTAATAATGCAGTAATAATTTATATCTAACAATGGGTAGTGGACATTATTAATCAATGCCGATACAGTTATAATAGGTTCAGCAAAGTTAATTTTAAATATATATCTATAAAAATTGAATATGTAATATATTATAATGATTACGTCATGGGAAATGTAGCAAGAGAGATCATAATCATGCGAGATTGCACAAATAGTTTCTTAGTTTTTTTCTGGCGCATCGTTTTATAATACACTCGAAAAATTAAGATAGTCAGCGCGCCACTCTGCTTATTTATTTTTAAAGTGTAATTTTTAGCAAATATACGCTCCGAAGTGTAAATCCAACCTTTTACACATTGAATGAGTAATATCACACTTTGAAATACACTTTTCCGTGTGATATCACACTTTCGATTTTACAGTGTACTCGAAATGTTAGAACTAAGTCTAATGTAAATCTTTACTTTAATATAATCCAGACAATATTTTTCAATATAATTATAATGTTAGTTTCCTCTTAATTTTCTTGCTTTACGGAACCCGACAGTTATCTGTGTTGGCCATATTTTCAGTCTAATATTTCTATCAAATATGTGATCGGATTTGACTCGTATATATGGATCGCTATGTACTTGCATTTTACTCTTTTTCCCGTGGCAGCATATGTACCGATCTATAAACGACGATAGTTTTTTCTGCTATATCAATTAAGTCGGGTTTCTTATCTACATCAAAGTTCTTTAAACATAGTTTTATTAATATGTATATATGCTAAACCAATTATAGTAACATCACCATCTATAGCAGTTTGCGCGAAAATGTATGCGGCTTTTTGGATTAAATTACCAAAAAAAGATAGTATTATTTCTTGAAATAATTTAATAATTTAATAATTAAATTTCGTTATTACATTGATTAAAAATTAATTAAATTTGATTGTAATAATTCGAAAAATGTTTTCATTAGATTAGCATTGTTAATTTGCAAACTGTCTACGCAATAATGTTAATGTCAATCGCGTCTGTCCACGACAATCATGCCCGTCAGAATAAAATACGTTTAGCATATAACTAATACTACCATCATCAATACTTATCATTTTATTGGGCTTTAATCGTGAAATACGTGGCCGTTAATCCCCCCCTTGATTATCATGATTAATATCTGCTCTCTAAGGTGGGTGTCACGCTTTCTTTACATAATCCATCAACACATAATTTTATAGAATGTATCGTGCTACAACCAATTGCATCGATAGTTTTCCCTCTCTCTGATAGCAGCACCAATAGCCGCGGCACCTCCCACCCCTCCAGCAGCAGCAAAGCCGCCAACGTCGTCCTCCCCCAGTCCCAGTGCACCGCCACCCGCGGCACCACCCGCGCTACTGGCAGCACCATCAGCACGGGCAGCAGCCAGCCGGGCCTCCAAGTACCCAACCCGGTCGTCTACTCGGCGTGACACACTGGCCTCCAACAGTCTGGCCTCGACCCGGGCTAGTTCGGTGTCCCCTGGGGGGGCCCCTGCCTCCCCACCCACGCCTGCTGCTGTGCACTCTGTGAGGGACGATGTTGCTGTCAATGTGGAGTCAGCGGCAGCTCTGAACACCGCCGCTGCTCAAAGTCAGTTTCCTATTGAGCTCATGATAACTGGGGGGCCTTTTACATTCTGTCTCGAACGAAGATGTGGGATTTTTTTGTTTTATTTTTTTAACCTGAAATTTTTTAATTTATTTAACATATTTAATATGTTTATAATGTATATGGATGAAAGTTATATATTTATATTATATATATATGGTTATAAGTAAAAACCGATGCCGATTCCATAATTATAGGTAATAAAATGAACGTCGTTGTTATACTTCCGGTAGCCGTCAAAATAAAAATTCCAGCAAATTTTATAATATAATTTATTCGAAAACATAATTTTTTCTAATATTTGTATTACATTTTCATTGAGTATTAATGTGTAAGTATACAATATAGTAATTTCGTTTGTCAGAATTATAAAATTGTAGTTTTTTTACGGCAGTCGGAAGTATAACAAATGCGTAAAATAAATTAAAAATATCGGAATCAGCATCGGGTTTATTTTAGGTACTTGGCATCACCACCGGTTTTTGTGGAATCTGCACGTATTGAACTATACTTCTAAAGATGGTATCCACCTATTCAGTACACTACAGTATGCATTATATTTTTTATATTTTTGTCATATATTATATAGAGGCTAAATATTTATCAAAAATGTATTTCCGATTGTTTTGTACTGTATTCAATTCACATTTAAAATGGTGTAGGTGACCGCTAAAAGCATATTTAATTTTTTTTTAATTAAACATAGTGTTGGTGGCTAATATTTAAATATATTTGAGGTATATTTTAAATTAAGTAATTGAGGTATACTGATTTATAATTTCAAAAGGTTAATTGAAATATAGAAGTCTTAACAACTTATTTTGTTGAGATTTTATTAACACAACAAAAATATTGGTGACAATTGAAATATGTAAGTAATTTGTCATATATATTGTCAGATTGTTGATCATGTATGTTACTTAATAATGTAGGGGACCCCATGTTGCGGTAGAATTTTGAATTGGCGCGGGTTGACAGGTCTGTTCTGTTAACATTATTTTGTTCTTTGGAGATCGCATTGAAAACCATTTTGCTTTAATTATGGTCAAGATGATATCTTACCGTTATCTACTGAAATGTCCTATATAATTATGACATACCTGGTAATTTCAGATATTTTGATACATCGTATCTGTCTGATTATAATACATGTAAACTGTTAAATAAAATTTTTTCAACTTTATCTTAACTTATTCTAGCTCGTTTTAGAACTTCTACATTTCGATTATTGTAACTTTTACTAAAATCAGTTTCTCAATCATGTTCTTAATGGTATAGTTAGTATTCAACATAATGTAGAGAAACATAAAATATAGAAAACTGAATACCGTGCGCACTGGCCGCTTTAAAGATGACACCCACCAAAAAGTAACGTTTTAGTAGGAGAAATCAACGAGGTCGAAGGCTGCAATTATCTCAGGAGTTATTTCCAGTAAAATAACATGGATTTAGAAGTAGGCTACGTATGTGTCTTACCTTTGAAGCAACTAAACAAACCGTTCAGCGTTTGGCAGTCATTGTGCTCCATGCATAGCAGCTAAATTGCGATTCCACAAATTTTCGTAATTGTTTAAAAAAAAGCAATTACGCTTCATCGGTAACTGTATGCGTAGTACCCAACCAGTTGCCAAACTATCCTCCATGAATCCCAAGATTCAAACGAAGTTAAGGAAAGGTAATCGCTGCACCTTCAGTATATCATTTGAGACAAAAACTGTCGGAATTAGATCTACCCGTTATCTTGAGGAGAGTCATGGACAGAAACGTTCGTAGAAAAGTTTTATTCAGATCGTGGCTGTATCTGATTTTTTAGCCAAACGTTTTGCTATTTAACTACTTTTAAGACATATTATTTAATTCGAACGTATTTCATGAATTTGTGTATTTATTTAATGATGATGAGTATTTATTTTAACATTAACCGATTGTTGTATTTTGCCCTATTGTTTATTGTGTATAGATCTTTGCTTGTGGCGATTTCCTGGATATACTTATTTGATGTTAACATTGAAAAAAGTCATTTGTTGAGTTTATTTATAGCGGTCATATTACCGGTTTCGGTTGTTGAATGCTTAAACAACTAACGTCTTGTGATGTCCATTTTCTCCTGCCCATTTTGAGATAGAAAGCGTGGAAACTATCATTAATCATTTCTGTTATATTCAATTGACTATAAATAATAAGTTGTAATATGTTTTCTTGCACAACAATAAACCATTGTACAATTGCAATGTCAATTGGAAAATGTCATATCCGTTGTCAATGTATTGTTTATCCGAATACAATTCAGGAGTTTGTTGATTTTTGTTATAGTAATCTCAGTGTGTCTTTATTTATTCATGCTGTTTAATATTGAAGTCGAAAATAAAACGTTTTATAAATTTTATAATTTTGAGTTTTCATTGTTAGGAATAACAAGATATCCGTGACTCCATGTAATAATTGAATTTAGTTAAGTAGATGCCTTATTTTATTAGTTCTAATATCAGCGAACTTCAAAGAAAAATTATATTTACATTTGACTTTTTTTTAATTGAAAATTAATTACATAAAATGATAGGCTTAACCGATTATTTCTGTTTTTTAGTCCTCTGCATAAATATTAATTTTATGTTGACCTTTTTATTTCTTTATTGAATATTGTCTCCTTAAAGGGTACTAAAAATAATTAAAAGAAACTATACAATGTAAAAGTGAAACGGAATGTTGATTAACCCTATTTAGTTTACCTTTGGCCGCGGCGGCCCATGAACTTTTCTTTTCAATTTTTTTGTTTTTAAATATAAATCATTAAAATCGAGTGACAATTGTTAACATTTTGTCGACTGCAAAATAGTATGCTTTAATTACTAGTTTGTAACACTTAATATCATTTTTTGTACGCATGATTACATTTTGCAACTGTTATAGTTTACCTTGGCTGTTTCAGCCAGAAATAATAAGCATAAATTGTAAACAAACATAGCTTAGTCATCTATCATTAGATAGCTACAATTTCATCTGATTGGTTAGGACATTAAATATATATACTAATTATCTTCTATTACATAAATAGTTTTCTAGGTACTACAGAAATATATATTTTTTAAATTTTCAAACATGTATCTTTTTTATTTAGATTAAGCAACTGTAACTATTATAACCTTGACTACTTATAGCAGGGTGGCCACTGGGTAGGGAAATCAGGGAAAAGGCAGTCAAGGAATTATTGAATTGTCAGGGAAAATGAAAAATAATGTGTTTATAAAATGCAGACATGCCAAGTGTCTACAGTCCAGTAATTTTATAATATTACTGTTGAAAATTATTATATACCTTTTCCGTCAATTTCATTATGTAAAATTTAAAGCTTTCCGCGCTTCGCACGATTGAATTCTTCTATAAAGCAGTTCCAAGCCTTTTAGATGCATTCTTAGCTATAAGATACAACACTTTTCAGTGCTATTCACTGATTTAGTAGCTCGACTACTCGTCTCACCATACGTGACTGGAGTTTATGCTAATGTTCCGATTTCGTTTATTAAAAGGTTGGCACGTCTGAAAATGTGTTTATACCTGTATTTGAAAGAATGAATAGAATCTACATTGTACCTACTTAATATGTCAGACATAGTTTTTGTTTTGATTTTTTGAATAATTAAATTTGGGAAGAAAAGCGCTCTTGTTTTTTAACTATTTTTTTTAAAGTTAGTGAATCGGTATAGCTTTAAGGGAATGGCGGAGGATGTATATAAATAGAATTATTTTCTATTAACAATGTATTTTTGATGTGGTAGCATTGTAATGAAAAAAAGTCAGGAAACCTTTTGGTCAGGGAAAGTCGCCACCCTGTATAAGTTGTCTATGTATCCCTAATATAATCGCAGAAAGAGTTTAATATTTTTTCTTTTATAGTACAATAATTGTATTTTGAACGTATTTCACAATAATAATATTTATAATAGTTCTGAAAAACGATAATTAGATATATATATTTATAATATTACACAGTTTATATAATATTATAGTACCTATTATTAAGTACTACAGTACACGGGATTTTATTTCTTTAAATTTGAATTTTCAAATGTTTTCTATTCTGTTAAAAAATATTAGCCGCATTAGTACAAAATCGTCCTTTGGCGATGTGGCCAAGGCAGATGTTAATGTTGTGAATTAAAGTGAATTAAATATAGCTAACTCTTCGTCGGTGTAAAGAAGGAAACCTTTGAAATATGCCTACTGGCGAAGTGTTACTTACATTTTTAATAATACTATATATTTATATAATTTAGTTTGAAAGACAAACCACATGTCCAACCTATCCACATATCTAACCTTATTATATCAATTAAATATATTTAATATCAATAGTGGCCTTGTATCTCAATAATACAATTTAATGATATGTTCTGGAAGTAAAATGTGGTAAAAATTTAGAATGATCAAAGTCAGGTAATTAAGTCATTGACAAAATTTAATATGTGAAATAAAAATAACAGCTAAAATCATTTCCAATATTGTATATATTTAGTTTTTTCTAGATTAAATAAAATAAATAATCTGGAAATATTTTTTAGAAAAGTATTATCTAAGGAGTTTTAGAATTAATCGAAAGAACTTAGTTTTTTGGGCGATGGTGCCTTGGAGTAATAAATAGAGACACACTGAGGACATATTCTTATTAGTAAGTTTGTAATTAGAGAGGTTCGTGATTGTGTTGTTTTTATTTACTTGTTCCGTAGAAGGTTTTGGTGTCAGAAAGAAGACGTTCTTTAATTCTTTATAAATATGTAAGGATTAAGCAAAGAGTTGAGCTTAACAAATTCACAAGGATTACTGATCTAGGATGTTATTATTGCATTTTGAAATCGATTTTCAAACAATAACATACTTATTTGAATACTTAATTAAACAATCATGATTCCTGTGTTTTTTTAAATTGTTATAGTGGTTTACTAATTCAACACGAAAAAGTAGTAAATTATTAAGTAATTTAATACAAAAAATATTAGAAAACTTCCTCATGTTTATTATGGTATTAGCGTGACCAGTGCGTTCTTTCAAAAATGTAACTCTCAAAACAATTTATTTAAGGGAGATTTTCGGAATTATTTTCAATTTTTTTGCAGACTGCTGAAGAATTTGAAATCCTTAATTTCTGGAATTTTCTCAAAACAGGCATGTTCTTTTTTTCAGAGGTTTAACTACTTTCAGATAAGGTGGAAACTGAGAAAAGTGGTAACTTTTATTCGCTTTTAATGCGCTATATCGATTTTACTCACAAATGTAATGAAACATTTATTCATAATTTTTTAACGATTTTCTGAAGTATTTCGAAAAATGAATATAACATATAAGGCATGTACTACAACATATTCCGCTTATAAAAAGATTAAAGGGCTCATCCAAATTTGCTTGTATTAATCGATGTTCATATTATCCTAGATGACTAAGATGATTAACGGAAATATTATATATGTTTTGCTCTTATTATGTGTCTCATAGCAACTACAAGTGGAGTAAACTAAAATACTACAGCATCAACAGTACTGTACTCGAATCGAATTGAATCAAGTTTTTTGTAAATATTAATATAGTTCTTTCTCTGATTACAGAACTTGTATAATACTTTTCTTCGGTTAATAAACTTTCGAAATGAATATTGAAGTAATTATGAACAGGCCCACTTTTAGACGTCTAGAATTAATCAAAATATTTTCATGACCGTATGGAGCGACAGGGACAGTCAGTGACATGTATCCATCTGTATATTGTTCCGACAGTGCCCAGACGCGGCTTCACTCCGCAGGAGCTGATCGAGCTGCTGGGCATTGTAGAGGAACACATGCGCCAGTGTCAAAGCCAGCTGGCCGAGGAGTGCGAAAAACGGCGCCGCTACCAGCGCGACCACTGCCGGCGCACCTTCGACTATGACTCTTTCATCCGCACCTTCCTCAGCATGCTGCACAGAACCGGGCAACTCGAGGTGATGATCAAGGCACAACAGGGGGCTCACACCGGTGGCAGCCAGGGAGGGTCCAGGAAGCGGACCAGCGCCAACAGCAGTGGTGGTGGGGGTGCCGGCTGGAATGGTGGAAGTAAGGAGGTCGCGGCGGGGAGTAAGCGCTCAGCCAGAGCTTCCAGACACTGACTGGTTCCGCATTGGTACACTGATTCCCTGAAGATGTGATCTATATTAGCTAATGATAAGTAATTCTCGTTCAATAAGCGATTATTGTTTTCTATAAAATTCCGAAACGATTTTCGTAATTATCTATTGTAGGTCAAGGTTATCACCACCGGAAGCTTTTATAACAATTTATAATGAGATGAAAATTTTTGTTTTTGACTAAAATAGAAATAATTAAAGGAAATAAGAAAATTATATTAATTTTAAAGTATTGTTTATATTTATTCTAAGGTGAAACATTTAAAATTGTGCAATAAATGCAATTCTCAAATATATTCTTAATTGAATAAATTTTCGTGGTGGATCTTGGCTTGTTAATAAAAAGTAATGTTTGTATTTTTTTCATTATAGCTATATATCATCTTTGTGTAAATTAGAAACAAATTTTAAAAAATTACCTATTTTTTGCATCCAGATTTACTTCTACGGATTTTTTGTTCACAAGTCTTAAACGTTTTATAAACACAATTTTACTGTATTGTACATTTGTAAACAATGGATTTATTTCTTTTTGTATTATATGTTGTTCCGCTTTTTAATGTTGTCTGTGTCCATAAATTATCTATCTATATTTCTTTTTTGTTTATTCGGTGGAACGTTTCGTTTTAATAATTTTGCTTGATACTGATTTGTTGTTTTCAATAAGTGTTTACGAAATGGAATTTCATAGAGAACAAGAAATAAAGTATCGAGAAATCAATCTACCATAAATAATTGTATAACGTTATTTTGAATTAAGACGGTTATAATGCGTTTCTGCTCCCCCAATCGAGCCCGCTATATCATTTCAAAAGTAGAGATAGTAATTGAAAGTGTCACATGAAAGGAATGTTGCTTGTCAAAAGTTGCTTGTCAAAATGTTGCTTGTAACAAATCTTAAATCTATGTATGTGACGACAGTTTTAATCACCGAATTTATCAGTTTACTTGCATTATGTATATCGGTTAGTATAAGAGTTCGTGCAGATTGTAATAGAAAAGTTTTCAATCTTTTCCATATAACAATGTTAGAGATGCAGAAATTTCGACTGACTTTTTCCACCCGGATATGGTAGTACAGTGATTGAATAGAGAACAAAAATAATTGTGAATTGTAGGTTTTCTCTTAATTGTGGCTTCTTTTTAGAAACAGTCTAATAAACAGAATCAAGACACTGTATAGAATCTTGTCTACAATATTGTGGTTCGTAGTGTATTATTCAGGATTCATCATCTATTTTTTTAATTAAAAATATATGCTGAGGTAGTTATCGTGTTGTGTTTTGATCTATTTTGTATACTTGAAGGCGTCTATGTGTTTGCGGTAAATTAAGAATGGTATGTTTATTCTTTTCGTGTATATAAGTTGAGTCATTGTGGTTATTTTGGGATATTTCATGTTACTATTGAAATTTTTTGTTGTTGTATAATACTGTTTTTAACACAAATTAGCGAAATTCTGTACATATCAATTTATGTTAAATAATTAGTGGAATGAAAGTTGTAATTTTATGCCCCTCTATGTTTATATGTTAATACTTATTTTAAATAGTATATTTTAGTATACGTATAATATGTAATTTCTGTACTTCATTATAATATATTAGTATATTGTAAATATTTATCTCTATTTATATTCATTTTAAAATACGTTTCATGCATACTAGTTCAAACAACCCCGGCCATAGTTGTTGTTCAGTTGCTGGTTTTTAACTTGCGATAATGAATAATATATCCTGATCTGTTTTATATCTGCCGTAAATTGTCTATTCATTTCATTGGGAAGAGTCAATATATAGCGTGTTTTACATGGTAACTATAACCTTTCTTGCAGAAAGAAACAATGGTTATGTTGTCAATGCTTATTAAACCATCAGACACATTTTCTATTGGTTTTATTTGCCTTAAAATTGTATTGTTCACAATACACGATTTGCAATAAGAATGCAGTATCATATCAGAAAAGAAATATTACATAACGTAAATGCAGACAACACTGCAGACAGTAAGCTTATACCGGATATGAATATTATAATTAATAGCAACACAAATAAGATATAAGTTATTGTGGGTTTTTATTATAGTGAACTAAGTATCATCGAATGAGTATATTATATAACATTTATAAAATAAAAAAATTACTTCATACAGGAATAATTAATGAATCCAAAATATATGGATAAACTCCGGATATGGGACTGTATTATCTGATAATTATTGTTATCTGTTAATGATCACTTAACTTTTCTATATCAAATTGACATCATTGAGGTCAACAATTAACACGTAACCATTATCGATGTAATCGATGGTTAATTTTTGCGTATACATTTTTTTATGTGAAATGTAATATTTTATTTGGATTATTTGCGTTTTTAATACAAACTATGAACATATTGAACAACGCATCATTATATATATCTACATTGATGGGGATGCACTATAACTTGACAAAGTAGAATAGTTCATCTGGCTTTTTAACGTTGAAGAATGAATTTTACTGTTCAGAATTTTACTTCAAAGTTACATTAAATAGGTTTCAAACTGACTAGCATCATATTTGTTATTTTATTTTGGTAAATATATAAATATTAAATTATATCCATGAAGCTGAACATAAATGAAACATGGTCAAATATAGTTAATTAGGGAAAAAAATTTAAGTGTAAAGATACAATTTTAGAACAGCGTTTAAAATTATTAGAATTTTCTGTAAAAGTAGTTTGCGTTATGATTTGAATAACGAATATTTTCAATACTTTATATCAATTCCGAAGCTGTCCAAATTATGGCATATTATTTATTTTATTACTATAAATATGTTTGATATAATAATGCATTCGTATAAAATGTTGCACTAACATGTTTGTCCAACTTAATATATCTTATTTTGACGTATTTTATGGATGGTATTTTAATAATAGAAATCGTCTAATTACAACATTATTGCCGAAGATTTTTTGTATGTTCAGTTTTTAATCATTAATATGGTTGTTTTTTCGAAATAAATAATGTTCTATTCTTTGTCTTTTATAGTGTATTAACATTATATTGTTTCTTTCAATTATCATTTCTGTAAATATTACATGCTTTTGATGTTAATAAATGTTTTTGTTATTATACTGACTTGTACAATCATATTATGCACTTGTGTAGGTATAATTGCATTTTTAATTAAAAAGAGATTTTTAGTAATTGTAATATTTTTATACACAATTAGTTTACTGTAATGCAATGGTTGTGTTAATATATTGTACAGCATATTTTTCATTCGAATGTTTTAGCGAGATATGAAAGTGCAACAATTATAGATATATAGTGCTAAGAATTTTTCCTGAGAGATAGTTTCATTAAAAATTAATAGTTTACACCTAAATGTGTTGTATCAAAAATACT
This sequence comes from Coelogynopora nodosa, assembly GCA_034780555.1. Classification (NCBI taxonomy): domain Eukaryota; kingdom Metazoa; phylum Platyhelminthes; order Proseriata; family Coelogynoporidae; genus Coelogynopora; species Coelogynopora nodosa. The sequence goes on from JAUZND010075168.1 coordinate 11,261, forward strand.
TGAGTCAAACGCTGTACTCCCAAAGACGCGTTTTGGGTTATACACATGCTATTTTTAATAAAAAAGACTTGCCGATTACCATATACCAAGAAATAATGCTACTGAATTGATCGTTTTATACGTTGGAGATCTATTTCATATTAAGACATAAACTAAACCAGTACGGATAACGATGACAAAATAATCTAAGATATATAATATAAGATATATATTCCTACAAACACTAACATTTATAAAATACAACCAAACCAAATTCAGATAGGCACATCAATACATAAAATAATTTATTTACAGTATAATAAACTTCCAACATGCGTATGAGAAACATAATGTTCTTAAGTGTCTGCATATAACTATAAAAATATAGTAATTGATGATGTTTCAAAATTTGGGACAGCGTACCAAAAAAGTATAGAAAAACTACAAAATCGCACAATATTTAATTATTAAATATATAAATTAGAACTGACAAACTATCTCTAAATGAAATACTAGAATAAACTTATATGACACCTACAATATTTATTTAAATTATACCTACTACAATTATTTTAATCTGTTTTCTTCAAATTATATGTGACACCCATATACTTATAAATGTTTGTTCCTTTATCTGAAATATAGATATTTATAACATTTCATTCATGTGATTTTTCATACCTTCCAAACATGTGTAAACATACATCCTTTACTATATTTATTATTATAAAAATATTGATTAAAATAGTAAAATACTTGTACAATAATTTTATAGTTCAAAGACAATGTTTTATATATGAAAGCGCTTTTGTAATTATATACATCATATTGTAAACATTACTATACTGTAATAGCATAATGTAATCTTTATTGTGAATGTAATTTTATCTACGAGGTAGCCAGCTAGATCTCGAAATAGCCTTTGGTTCCATTTTATGTATAACAAAAAATGGTATTTGAAAAAATAAAGTATTTTTATTATTAATAAACAGAGCATGTAGGTAACATACTTAAAGAAAACCGTGTACTTAAGTATACTTAAAATTAATTATAGAAAATATCTGAAAACTACATAATAAAAGACCCAATACAATAACGTATAAAATAAAATAATACAGCATATTCCAAAAATGTATATTTACAAATAAAGATAAATAGTCCTAATCATTTTTTTATGGCGATTGGATTTTGCTTTGGCCGGCTCGAACGGTCTGGATTTGCGCAGCTGCATATTGTTGCATGCAGTTGATGTTTAGGATCCTTGACAATTCATTGTAGTTATAATTGTGCTCGCTGGGTGGAATTCCGTTTAATCATTTTCAAGATGCGTATTGGATGGATTCGTGCCCGGGGCGCACACCCGGGGGGGGGGCGTTGGTGGCGGGCGCCCCCCCCCCTTTGGATTTTGGTGCCCTTATGAAAAGTATATAGCATGCATATGATTATAATATGTTGATGAATTTTAAAAATGTAACTAGGTTAGCCCTTTTTTCATAAAAACGCCCCATCCATCACAAATTCCTGGGTGCGCCCCTGCGTTCCTATATATATTATATATATTATATATATTATGACTGTTCTTGTGTAATAGCAAAGTGCCACACGGGGTTACAATTCAAGTAAAAACTAGGTAACTAGATAACCGTGTAAAACTAGATAATCCCTTTCTTCTCAAATCTAGCTCTAACCATAGCCTTAAGGAAGTGCAGACGTTGGTTGCATTTGGTAAGAATGGCTTATAAATATGGTCACTCCAGTTTAATTGATAGTTGATAAAGAATCCTAGGAGCATAGCTGCTGTACTATTTCTTCCCCAGGTAGGAGCATTTCTTTTAAACGTAATTCGGAGTTATAATAATTTCTTTGCGTTTAATTTTATTTTGTGTAAGGAGGCCCAATCGGATAAATTTTGAGCTTTGGATGTGAAAGTACAATCTTATTGGTCGTCTACAAACATATGATATCTGCGAGCACTTAGTTGACTAATCCAATTAATTCGATCGGCCTAAATTTGGTTCGTTTAGGTACGCCAGAACTGGATATTTTATCATCTGAGTGGTCATTTTAAATTTGATTTTCTGTTTACGCAATCCATTTGCACAACCATATAGGCACTTCGAGATATATTCGTTTTTGAGCAGGATGCGGTCAAAGGCCTGTGAAATATCTACCATAAGTATTTTAATGTCTATATTTTGCCCTGTCATATTCAATAGTGTCCATAAGCTTGAACATAGCGTTGATAGTAGATCCACCTTTCATTACACCATATTGTGTAGGAGTAATAAAAATATGGAAGGAAATTGAAAATTTGACTTGAATCTGAGAGTGCCAAATATAAATAAAAATCTCAAAAGATAAATTCGGCGTATTGAATTGATTCTAGATGTCTGTTTTTAGTGGGTCTCTATTTTTTCTAATATCTAATATATTTCGAAATGTAATCCAAAAAAAGTTTAGTTTAGTAACTTTAACTAAAGTAGTTCAAATTTATCGGTTGAGTCAAATTTTATTTTATAATGGGTCACCCTCTATTCCTCAAACTCCGTGAAGTGTAAACATACTAAGACAAATTGAAATCAATAAAATGATATATTTCTTGATGCTTTAAAAACTTAATCGAAACAAAAAGTGTATAACCTTTATTCAAGTAACACAGATATAGTTTTTTTATGACTCCCCATGTATATAACTTATACTATCTCTCTATAAACAGTTATACAGTTATAACTGATACATCCCTTTTGCGTATCTCGTAATTTACCAATATTACAGAGCGTCACTAACATAAAACAAGTTAATAAATTTTTTTCAATTTCATTGTCAAACTCCAAAGGTATGCCTGTCGTTCACGATTCACCTCTTGGGATAACTTTTCTAACGAAATGTAACACTTTCGTAACACTTTAGACATGGCTATATCTTATCCTACCTAGGCGGGGGGGGTGGGGGGGCGAATCAGCCTGATCTCTTTTGTTTTACTGGCATTTTTCAAATAAAATACGCAGCAACATGAGGTCCACAGACTTTTAACATTATTATGTTCTGCAACTTTTAAGACCATTTTTGACATTTCTTTAGAAGATCCAGTTTAAAATATTAATATTTAAAAAATTATTTTTGTATACCGAAATTCAGAATAATAAAAACATAATAATATTAGAAATCTATAGATATTGTATATATTTTCTGTATTTTTTACTTCTTCAACTTACTAAATGTCCGTAGCCTCCTCCATACACAACTATATACTTACTGATACTTATACACGCTTTCTTTTGTTTCAAAATTAATTTTTTCAAGTCTCATTATAATTATAGTTTTTAACATTTTCAAAAATTTGGAGATTCAACTATTTAATGCAAGCGCATGTGACAACTTGAACTCTGGTGGCAACATGTATGCATACACTCATATGCAATCAAAGTATAAGAAACATTAGATGCTAAACTCCAGGAAAGTTGGTTTGTGCGTCGCTAGCCTGTAGAATGGCTACCTTGTAGTCCAGATATATCTCCTATAAACTATTCTATTTGGGGAATTGTAAAGGAGAAGATATTTGCGCAGAATACTCAAACTTTGAAAAAGTTAAAACATGCTATTAGAGTAGCATTCAAATTACGTGATACAAATTTCTGCTCAAAAATATGTGTCTTCCTCATAGAATTCATAATTGTATGAAAGAAAATATTACATTTTTAAAATAGAGTGTACATTTACTGTGTTTTTCAATTTATATTGTTCACGTATAATTGAAAACTTTTGTTAATATTTACTTGTTCATTTACTTGCTCATTCGTTTACTTGTACATTTATACCTAAACAAAATTTGATATGGTTTAAAAATAATTCGACGGTTACTTCTGATTCTTCTACTTATACTTGTACAGACACTTCTACTTCATATTTTACTCCATGAGATTATATGATTTTCGAGTAAAAAATATGCTAACTTCAAAAAATTAATTAATCCGGCAATATACATTTTGTTAGCTATCCTGATATTTTCGAGAATACTGAACCAGTAGCCTACAATAATGAGTTTAACAATAATAATATGTGCTCTTATCCATAATATTGTATTTGCATTTTTATAGATTTTAATATACGATATAATTAACATTTTTTAATTATAATAATTTTTGATTTTTGTATATAATGTTTGCATCTTTATATTAAAAATATTGTCAGAGACTATAAGCTTAGTAATAATATATATATATAAATAACTATTTGGATAAATTCATAGAATAAGCCATAATTATTTAACCGAAATTTATGTAAACAATACTAATATTTTAGTATATATTTTTTAATTATTATTGTAGGATTGGAAAAGCTTTTGTCGTACGTATTTCGCACATATGTTTATACAAATATACCATATTTAATGTATATTTTACATTTAAATTTCTAAATAATAAAGGAATGATAAAGAAATGGCTTTATTTCCAGTAAAAGTACAAACTTTCAAAGAGGAACATATAATGACAAAGTCAATGTAGTTTTACAAGGTTACACAAGTACATAATATAAAAAATGCATACATATTTTATTGTAATTGATAAGAGTTAAGGTAATATATACATATATATATATATATATATATTTAAAGGAGAAAGACTAAATTAATGCAATTAATGAAACTGCATTAAAACGGTAAAACCTAATTGTAAATTTCGTAAAGAACCAAGGTAATTAGTACATTCAGTGAAAATGTATATGTATAGGAATCATTATTCGAATCCGTAAAATGTGGGGCAGTTATTTATTTACATTATCTTTAATTCTCTTTTAAAATCATAAGGTTTGGTGATTACAACTTTTTTAATTAACACACTAAAAATAATTGAGCCCACACATATATTAAAGCAGATCATTATTAAAATTTAGTTTAGGTCAGGTATCATTTATACTTATCAATGACTTTTTAATTAGACTGATGTAAATATCACATGTCTCTCATAAAATGCGATATTTCTTACATACTGAAACAGTATATCATGCAAAAATCATTTTAACCACTAATAATGGAGAATATATTCTATTTTATGAAGAGAAAAACATTCCATGGAGCCACCATTACTGGTTTTATACTATTTAACAATTTAACTTTATTCAAATTTTCATATTCATCGTGGAACACGTAATATTGAAATTGAAAGGAGTGAGAGATGATAGCTTGAGTGGGGCTAGTTGCATAATCAAGTGCAATGGTACAATAAATAGAGGACTGTCCTCCATATGTATTATATCCAATATTATTTTATTAGCCAAAAATGGCAAAAAGAGTGTTAGCTCGTACCATAAAAGGTGCGATATATATTATTAGCCAAAAATGGCAAAAAGAGTGTTAGCTCGTACCATAAAAGGTGTGATATATATATATTATTG
>JAUZND010075179.1:0-16629 GCA_034780555.1 Coelogynopora nodosa
TGATATCTTTCACATTAATCCCACACAGATTATGTTCAGAGTTCTCTTCAATGATTTCTTCATATTTATGAACAAATGTAATTTTGAAGTATATATATAACATTTAGTACAATATTTATACATAGATTATCAAAATTCCAGAAAAATGTCAAAATTCCAGATATTCCAGAAATACCAGAACCTTAAAAAATTTCAGAAATTCCAGACAAGCGGGCACCCTGCACACATACAGTAGTCACTGGATGGCTATTCTGGATAACCTTGTCAGTTGAAATAATTTTGGATGTCAGAGACAGAGTCAAGTAGAACAGATCTTTACTTTTTCTTAACATCCTTGCAAATTGATTATATAATGATATAAAGAGTATATTCAGTTTATATTAGCAATTTTAATATAATAAATTAATATTTAAAGTGTATTTAAAAATAAATTAAAAATTATTTTTATACTTAATTTAAAAAAATTAGTATGGAATTGTTTAATTAATTATGGAATTAATAGGTAAGTTAGTTGAGTCATTTTATATATATTTTTATTCATAATCATTTTTATCTAGTAACTCTGAAGACTGAGGGTCTATATTGTTTATTATTTATCTACAATTCAAACATTATATCTATAAAGTCACCTTTCTAGACCTAGATCCTAGACCTAGTAAACCAACATATATGATTTTTTTCAAAAAGTTTTACTTAAATTTTAAAATGATTTGTATCCTTAAAAAATTAATTCTGTTTGCCATATTTTTAATGAAATATTTTATAAAAATATAATTGAATAAATGAAATTATATTGTATGAATTGTCATGTCATTACCACTTAAGTTTGCTGTGTTAATAATTTTACAAAAACATAATTTACATCAGTTTACTAGAAAGGTGATATGATTATGTACATAAATAAAAACTAAATTGTTCAAAACAACTCCATATATATATACAATTCCTTGAAACCAATTTTAATCTCAATCACAGTACTAAATATGAGTACTATTTTAAACAGCAGTGTTTATTTATACTGATCCACTTATATGTATATTTAATATTTCAAATACATTAGGTAATCATTACTAATGCATGACTTTTAAAATTTGTGTATAATTTTTTTTAATTCAAACATAACTTTAAAATTCATATATATCCATGTATATCCTCGAAATTCATGTAGTAGTGATTATTGTATAACTATTAGCAACTGTAACATAACATGTTTGTATAAATTTAAGCTATAGATACAAAACTTTCAAACAATTATTTCTAAACTGCTGAATAATGTTGTAAATGTAATTTTTCTATAACACATTGAAGATAACTACTTATTTTATATTAAAATTTATAATTAAATATTGAATGTTATAGACATATTAAAGTCATGTTGGAACGGGAGGGGATTCATTCATTCTAATCTAAGTGCTTCTATAAAAATAATAGACTTTAAATAGACCCTACACTTTGATATATATTTTGTCTAGTAATGGTAAAATAATCAAGTGTAGGGATGGATAGTACTGAAATAGTATAAAAAATGCAGCTTTTATTAAATTATTCATTGTATTTGCAACATTACCTTTTGATTTCCCCAGATGCTGGTGTCCTGAAAAAAAATTTCTCGTAAATTGTGTTGCACTCAAAAAAATTGGACTAGGACATTTTGTAATCGCAGATGTTTTGGTAAGTATATTATTTTTAAGAGAAATAGACCTAATGGATGATCCGATTCTACTCGCAACTTTAAACATGTTCTGTCTGTAAGAGAAAAAATTAAAAAATTAAATAGAAAACACGTTTGAATAACGAAACCGTTACTTATTCAAACACAATTTTAAACTACTATTTATTTTTGAATGGTCTGAAAAATTATGGCGACAAGCAACGATGTCAGTGGAATAAATAAATTTCTGTTATTCTCCCTAATAAAAATTAAATACAAGAATTTCCCAACAAAGCAGCCATTAATTAAAGGCTAAATACACGTAAATTAGCACTATTATAGTTTTTACACATTTGAACTTTATTTGAATATATAATATAATGTTAAATACTCAAATGATGCATATCTGAATGCAAAATCCTCAGTAAAGAGTTCAAAGATTTTTTAGTAAAGAAACACCTTAAATTAGTATAATGAGAATTCTTTACATATTTTTGATGGAGCCTTGTTGGAGTGTCTAATAATTAATAATGCACGTGAACTAAAAAATCAAAAATTAAGAAAACTGCAATTATATAAATTATTACAGTTTTAAAGTGTAATTTTAATGTTGTTAATTCTAAATTATAAGTATTTAAAAAAATATTATTCACAATTAAATTATAATCACAGTTTAATATTGAGTGGTTGCAATTTTTCAAACCAACGAGTTGCGCAGTTTTATATTTATATAATATATATAAATTATTTATAGACCTATAGATTTTTATTGTATTTACAGACTAAATTAAAACTATAATTTTAAGTTTAATTACTATAATTCGACACAGTCGACTGTTAGGGTTACTTAGGGTCTCCTTTTCATTTTCTATTATAGATTTGTATAATACGTGATAGTATTGAAGGTGGAGGAGGACTGATTAACCATATTAACCGATTCCTTTTTTACAAAAATATTTCGTCATTGATTTTTAGATGACGTTTAAAAATTCCACTTTTAAGTAAATATAAAAAATAAATGTATATATAAAGCTTAAAATTTTTGAAAATATTGTTGTTTGTAACCATAGATTTATTCATTACTATATTGATATTATTATGATATATTAAAATAAAGTGTATGTTTGTAACTCAAACCAGCAATAAAAAAACTAGAATTGTTTTTTGTTGTTATTAGTAGTAGTCTTGGCATTGTCATAGGGTGGACATTTAGAAGAAGAATGATTTTGGCGCCAAATAATTTTTTTATTATACTTCGGACAAAAATAAAACAAGAATTATGTTTAAAACCACCGTCTTTCGACTTAAGGTTACCAAACTGAATTATACTACTAACTAAATTATATTCTTTTTGGGAGCCTAGTACACCTGTTTCAAACTAATTAGTTCTCATCAGCTAGGCACACCCAAATTAAACACAATAAAGTTAGCAGTTTGCAGTAGGCCGATGGCATATGCATACCAGAGGAAATTTGCATATAAGATGGACTACGTCTCAAAAGAAAAAAAATCTAAAGAGAGCAGAGTAATCCACTTGTCCGGACTATTGTAATAAAGTGAAATTAAATATTCTTCGGACAAAAGAAAACAAGAATAATGATTAATTATTTTTAGTGTTTTATTATAAATTTTGGAGCTATTGAATTAGTAGAAAATATTATTTTGATCGGGCTAAGTCTACAGAATGGATCAACAGTATATTTGTATATTAAAACATTTTCAAACTATTTATAGCGTATTCAAATTGTCAAATGAAAAATTCGACGATATTTGACACTTTAAATTTTTTTAAATTAATTTATTAAAAATTTACGTGTTAATATTGCAAATATCTATAATTAGTATTTTAGTGACTCATTTTGTATTTATGTAATATATTCATTCGTTAAATATATATATTTATTTCTGGTTCTGAAATAATAGAAAAAACGTCGAATTTTTATATGTCATTTTACGACATTAACTTATATTTTTAATAAAATGTTACTATTGATACTAGGATTGAATATATAGAATATGTTAAACAATTTATATAAGAACCAGTGTTTTATATTTTTTTAAGGGAAGGTGCACGTGAGTTTTGACTAAAAAATCTATTTTGAGATTTTTATTCTATATATGAAAGAGCATAATGTAAAGAGCACAATATATTGTAATTTCATAATGATATTCAAAGTTTAAGGGGGTTTAATTAGCCAATGAGAAAGTATACTATAGTTGTTCATTAAAAATTGAAAGTTTAATGTTTTTTTATACAAATTTTATATTACATTTTTTATTTTAAATTTTAAAGATAATATCATCATGGTTGTAATTTTTTCAGTTTAATTATTCTTTATTAGATATTTTTTTAAGAAACATACTTCTATTTATTAAGACACAATGGATCTATTAACAACTTATTTTTTCTACATATATAATGTATTAGCTCATTTGTGTACAACATAAAAAAAACTGCGAATCCTGAAAAATCACAGAAAAAACTATATCACATAAGGAGTTGAAATTTTAATAATCAATAATTATTTATATATGTATTAAATACATATTATGTACTAGAATTGACTTATTTATACAGCTGTAACATATTCTATAAGAACATCTATGATACTATTTCATCTATTTTAGGAACAATTTATATTTTTATGGCAAAAAATGAAACCTTTTTGCTAAACATAATTTTCAACATAATTTAACAGAGATCTTGCAGTAAAAATTAAATAAGGATATTTGAAGTAGTTTTCTGAGAAAAGGTACGTAAAGGTACCTTAGTTTAGCATTACGGAGATAGGTTTTTTTTACTAACCTGCACCTCCCTTTAAGATAAAGTGAAATACTTGTCCACACAGGTATAGTTGTACTAAACACTTTGATTCTCAAGGGGAATAATATTGAAACAAGTATAAAGTATGCATTTGTAATATGAATACATCTAACACATTGAATTCCAATGACTTGTCGCCCAATACGAAACGTTCCGGAAACAGTTGGATGACAATATTACGAGGCACCTTGCTAGTTACTATACAATCTTGATTGCTAAACACCTAGTTATTACACTTTAGATAGTAAAAAGGGTTATTAATGCACTATAAATAATGCAAAAACTTACTTCCAAATTGTGTTGTTTCTAAGTGCGACATAAGTATTATATTAAAATTGAATTTGATAATTACTTGTTCTTCTTTTATTCTGTCATCAATATTTGCTAACTTAATTCAATAATTCAAGTGAATTAATACACGCATAAAAATAAGATATAATCAGTTTCACACATCTTGTAAAAAATAAAAACCATTTTATTTACGATTACAGATATTAGATTATAACTGCAAGCAAAACTTTGGGTTACACTTTTAATTAACCAAATAATCCAAAACGAGTGCAATCGATTAATTAAAAGTTACAATTTAAGAAATATAACAAAAGAAACTCAAAGCACGTATTTATTGTATCACAGTTTTTACAAATGCAATATAATCAGAACAAAAGTTGACATGTGACATATGAATACACGTAACAATCATTAGTATCACAAACAAAAATAGTGAGTCACCAAAAATACAATGTGATGATATATCGAATCATGGAATCATGAAAATAAGCACATGATAGTTTACAGAATATGTCACGCATTTTAACCATATAATTACAGTATCAAAACAGAGTTATACACTTGTTTTGAAACATATGGTTGAAACATCTCCATTAAAATATTGGAAGACCAATATCAATATTAAGTATTCTGCTGAAATAAAGAATATCGATATTTTCACAAATGATATCATGAAAATTATGTTACTAGATATCTAAAACACATAAAATACGCGCAAAAATACGGAATGTATCCTTCACTACGTATAAAACTACTTTTCCGGCAGTCTTTCTAACTTTTAAAAGAAGTGGGAAAATAAATCAAGCTTATGCCACAATTGCTGCATCGTTATTCTATAAATAATTAAGTGTTTTGTCTCATGAATTGCACCTAAATATGTCACAAAAACTGAGAAGTATGTAAAGAAAGTTCACTAAAAGATTAAATCAATGAAGTAAAATTGACAAAACATAGGAATGCAAGATATATCACAATTAGTCTCAAAATGCGTTGAAATATGGACCATATAGAGAACAATAAACGTAGATATAATATTAATCATATATGATTAATGCAATAAAACTAGATTTACAGTCGCATAAAATACAAACTTTAACAACAGCTCAAAAAAAGCGTATTACAGAAAAATAAAATCATGTTCAGAAGAACTAACTACAAACTATCCTTTTGATTTAATCTTAATATAATAATAATTATATATATAAATCATTAAAATAAATAGAAGCATGTCAATATATCATAAACGTTATAAGTAATAGATTGTAAATTCATGCAAATACATTATCGAAGATTACCAGCCACATTAGAGTAATATATAAAAGTAGACAAATGAGATCAACGAGCACACTAAAATGCAGAAAGCTGCCTATTATGAGAAACACGCTGCATGAAATACAACAAGACTTATATTAATGTTTTATAGACCTTGCTTTAGCCTACAGGGGAATAAGCGCCTATAACAATTTAGGAGTCGAACAAGTTTTGTTCGAACCACAATTGTGGATAATTTGTTAGAAAATTATAGTTCTTTAATTCACTCTACTTAGTAGTAGTCTGCTACGTTAACACAACAAATATGTTTTGAAAGTCAAATACAATAATTCCACAATATGTCGTGTTTAAAACATTGACTGAATAAAAATGGACTGAAAGACAAAAATAACGACATAGAAGAATGAGAAAAATAAAGAAGCTTAACAGAACATGGAAAAAAAGATCAATAAGTAAATAATAAGGGTCGTCGCAAGAACTTTAAAATTTATTTATTTTCTATGAGATTCTGCAGCTGATATACAAGATCACGCGCAATGTGAAGAATTTGTTTCACGTTGTGATGCTCCGCCATTTCTAAAAAACATTAGGAAAATAAAACTGAATTTAAAACTACAACAAAGTTTAAAAATGAAATAAAATTATATCACGTATTATAATAATATATTCACATAATTTTAAAGGCTTAACAGTAATTAAGATAATCATAAATCGGACAATTTTTACAATGTACCTTTACAATGCAGTGTAAATTTTGAGTACATTTTTAAAATTGTAAATTTTCCAAATGAAATAAGTCAATTAATTTTCTTTTAGACGTAGTAATATCAAACGGACGCCTTACCATTGAAGAACTTGATAATGTCGGTGAAATCCATGTCGTTCTCAAGGATAATGTCCCGATAGAATTCAACAAGTGCCAGAGCGATGAAGAGGGCCGGTTGCGGTGTGGTCACGTGACGAGCACACCAGATTACTTCCCATGTGGCGAACACGTCATCGTAGGCCAGCTCTTGGGATTTGAGAAATTTGTGGGAATAAAATGAGGTGATATTACATATATACACTTGTTGAAATCATTAGATTATATTATGTAATGGTTTCAATTATAACAACATAAGTAAAGGTAATTCAATTGTTAACATTATAAGAATGTGAAGTATCCGTTGTTAAAATAATGCGAATAATATAAAATGATAGTTAAAATCATGAAAATATGGAGTAATTAGTGAAATTATGAGAATATTATGAATAAAACGTTGATTGAAAAATAACTTTTAAATATTGAAAAAATCAATAATATATTGTTGACATCTATAATGAATTATCCCTTTAATATGTTCATTGATAATATAAAAACAATATGCGTACTGACCTCTCTTAAAGTCGAGAAGGAACCAACGATAGCAGAAGTAGAAGTGAGTGAAGTCACCATTCTTGAGCATGTGTTCAAATATTTCCGGATCAAGAATCTGACAAAAAGAACAAAAGAACTCTGCTCAGCTAATTGCTGCATTTATAATCTATATATGTTTGGGTGGATTATCAAGACAGCACCACTTAATAAACCAAAGATGTTAAATAATGTTAAATTCATGGTAAATACAGGGATGTAACAAAAGTAACGTAAAATTATAATATCCATAAAGATATGCATTATAAATAGACAGAATAAACTGAATAAACTCTCCTGTAGAAACATAACAAACAAACAGGTAGCATAATCAATGTTTACTATTCATACTCAGTACTAAGTAATCCTTTTTCTGTATACAAATGCGATATCAAAACGCCAAGGCGGCACATTTAAGAATTTATTGATTGTATATGGCTTCTCAAATTCCTAACAAGAGTTTCTGTATTTTATATGGTAGTATCACAGATTTAATATTATAATGAACCACAATGGTTAGGTCATGTTGGGAAAAGTTATGCAATAAATTATATACAATCACACAGTAACGTGATATGGCTGAGTTCTATCTTGTTAAAATATTCTATTATCATCATAAATTAACACCACAACCAATCCCGAAAGAATAATTAGACAACTTTCTTCTAACTGAAACAATATCCTGAACATTTATCTACTGATCACTCAGAAGCGAAAAAAAGCAAAACATAATTTGTAATCTGCGGTGCTGAGCAGAACACTATTGTGAACTATTAGACAATCATTCTTCTTCTAAGAGGACAGACTGTCTTCATGTGAGCCGCTGCACGTTTTTGACATCAATTCATCAGAACATTTTTTATCAAAACAAGAGACAAACTGGTAAGAACGATGTCGATTACCGACAACCAATTCGAATTTCTTGTGATTATTTGGGGGAACTGACATTAGATTAAAGAAATATCCTATTAAAAATACGGACTAGGCGTATGTTAGGTGCAGAAAGGCAAATAAAACAGACTTTGAAAATAAAACGAATTAACAAATATTCGGACTAAGCAAACTGAACTTAATCTGTTTGACAGAGTGGCCACATTTGTTGCGCAAAAAATTAAAATATATTTAGGTATATATTTTCAAAAACATATCATTTTTATATTGTATATAGATATAAATAATTGTCTGAAAATAAACTTGATAAACACGACACACAATACTTGATTTTGATATAGTAATACTTCCATTGTTTGCAAGCTACCAAAAAAATTAAATATTGACAAACTTCAACTATTCGAGTACCCCGGCCCGGCAACAATACACCCTATTGCAGATCAGTAATCCCACATCAAAACCCAGGATTGCTACCCACCTGAATGAGCGAGCGCATGTTGGCAAAGTTGGCGTCCATGGCGGCCCCCTGCGGCGACCGGAGTGTCATGTGGTCCATCAGCCGGGTGAAGCAGGCGTGGGTCACCGCCTAATCGTCCAGCACGACGAGGAGGGGGGCGGCCAGGTCGCACATGCCCTGCACATAGCCGCAGTCGAGGTGCTCCCACACGTAGGTGCACATGATGTTGCGCAGCTTGTCCAGGTTGGCGTCGCCGCCGCCGCCTAAGACACACACGAAGGGGGTGGAGTGTAGTGGAGTGGAGGGGGGGGGGACGGACACAAATGAGGCCTGCATATGTCGCATCTGGCCGACGGGGTTTCTTTTAGTCGGACAAAATCAAATAACATAGTATCAATTATATATTTCTATTTGTCACATTTGAAATTCTTATAAATTGTCAATTAAAAATGTCGAAAAAAAAAGGTTTTTCGTCGAATTTCAGAAATTTAAATGATTTCAGGAAAATATATAATAAAAATAATAATAATATAAACTAATTTACGGAAATCATTTAAATTTCTGAAATTCGACAAAAATCTTTTTATTTCCCTGACATTTTTAATTGACAATTTATAAGAATTTCAAGAAAATTTATATATTTTTGACTTCCCTGATTCCCTGACACAAAATGAATCACGTTCAACTCAAATTAATAATTCCTAATAACATGTTTTACGCAGACTTTTTTAAAATGTAAATAACATGATTTTTCAAAATAAATTACCTTACATTGAAAAAAAACACATTAAAGTAGTGTTAGTGTAAAAACCTAAAACAGAAAAGTCATCAAACATTTTCAGCGAATATATTTGGGCCTAAAACTCTGAAATGTTAAAAATATTTGAATAGAAAAAATAATATATATAATATGTAAATATAAAATGTAATAACAAAATATATATAACTATAACATATTACAAAGGACCACATTTTAATAGAATTCTACATTTTTTTAAAATAACGAGTACCTACTTTTTCTAATCAATTCTACTACGACCTTTTTATGCTCTTGAGTAACATGTCATAACCCCATGACTTTTTTTTCAGGTTTTCCATATTATTTTCTGACAGCTTGTTGTTGGCATACATAAAGGAGAAGCCCTATAGAGCTTTGATAGTTGCTCACCTTTTGCAGCACTAGCAAAGTAGAAGTAGTTACGGTCGCATCTCGCGACATCTTTATCGATTCTGTGCAGGTTGAGTGCCACAAGATCCATCATTTCCGACTAGAAAGATTAGGACAGGATAAAATAATGTGGATAATGGTGACAACATAGATCAATGTTTCATTCCAATGTTGTTTAGTTGAACCCAATTTTTCGGAGGTATTTTTCAAAAAATGGATTAAAAAATTAAACGGAAATACTTTTACGAGGAACAGGTAATATAATACCTATACACATGTAAGTTTAAGTAATGCAGGAAACACAATAAAAATATATAAAATAGAAATATAATCGGCATTCTGAAACATCAGATGTTTCTTAAAGAAAATAAATTCTCCGTATTTTTTAAATTAAAAATACCATGTGAATATGCTGAATAATAATAAATACATCGAAGAGTTGAATTAAAGAGAATTAAATAACATATTATGATCAAAAGAAAAACAGAGTGCATAAAAAGATTAAAGTATAATGAATAAACAAAACGAGGGTTCCCTCAATACAACATAATATTCAACATTATAAATATTCCAGAACATAATATATTAATTTTTACGTGTTTATTGTGGGGGAAAAATGAGCGAAATTTGATTAAAATAATATATTATTATGACTATTGAATATATCTGATGAACTTTCAATTTAATTATAATACCGTATTGGGTTGTAAATTATTATTATTTATAAAATTATAATACATAATATTACTATTATATTATTAAAATATAGCATTATCCTTTTATACGCAAAACTTAACTGGATAAAAATTAGAACAATTTCAATTACAACAGTAACAGATGTGCATGTACTTGTACAGTACTTTTTACAATTAAAATAAAGGTTATAAACTATAAGGCATTCATAAACATTATACCTTTATTTGAACGTGTGTAGAATACAAGCATACGTTACAAACGGGAAGAACGAGGATGAAGTAAGAAGACTTAATATAACACATACGTCATAAGTTAGAAAACATACAAACACATCATGAAATATTCTTAACTAACGAGATGCAGTAGCAGTCATGGAGAATTGAGTAAAACAAATATAAGTAAATCGACGTTGTACAACATGTTTGAGCTTGTCAATCCTTAATTAATCATTATAAAATAGTAATTATCCATTATATATTTTAAAACGTTAACATTTAATTTAATTTGGATATACATGAAGATAGGATAAAATAAGTTAAAATATTAAAAAAAACATAATTCATTTCAAAAGTATTATACTAGAATACAATAAATTTGCTTCTTACCGAAAAGACACCTCCATGAGAGGCAGGTGATGCCGGAGAAACGAGGCTTTCATGTGAGTTGGAGAACCCAACCGAATCATTCTCTGGAATAGATAAAATATGGTAGTGCTCTTAGAAATTGTAATGATAATGCTTGAATCAATTCAATTATAATTATAGTCTGTTAAAGAAAAATAATTAAGACTACAGAGAAGAGATTCAAAATCAACGGATTCCTGTTTCTGTTCCGAGAATAAAGAAATGAATTTTTACTTAACAGTAAATATAATACTTATCGATATAATACACTAAAATTCTAATAAATTTGTTAGCAGTGTCTTAATAAATTAATTATCTATAGGCTAATATCGACTAAATTATAGTATCGCCATTCTGAAAAAACGTTTAAGTATGAAGCCAGGACTTTTGATATAAAACACTTTATGATGAGATTAATTTTGGATACTAAATAGAATAGTCAATGTAAATTATTCAGCAGAACAGTGTAAATATTATTATATTTATACATTTTAACTTCTAGTAAGTTATTGTAACATGACTAATGTTACCTTTATAGATGAAATTCATTTAGGTAAAATTATAGGTCCATATTTTTGAGTGTATTACTACAGGAAAATTATCTAAAAATAAAACTAGACTGGTTGTAGTATTAAATTCTAGAAACAAAGATTTTATTTTTCAACAATATGGAGTCCCACCATATTATTCTGATATTGTTCGAAATTTCTTGGATGAACACTCTTTTGATATATAGATTAGAAGAAGATCAGAGGGAGAGTCAACTGGCGCCAAGATCATCTGACATGATCTCACCAGATTTCTTCGTTTGTTGTTCGATAAAAGATAAAGGTTAAGTCACTACAACAGCTTTGGGTCGTAAGAAGCCGTTAGTACAGTTGTTAATAAATCTGATAAATCAGAGGGATCTCGCCCTTGCTTTTGTATACAAAAGAAGGAATGTTCATACTTTAGTCTGTACAGAAAATATTTGATTATGCTGTCTGATTGTTTGTGTTTCTATAAGTTAAGTTTGTATAGTACATTTCTTAGAATTCATTTTAGTGTTTGGTATTAATAAAATTCATGGATATAATATATAACACTGCTGCGTTACTATCGTTACAACCTGCAGATATCAAATAAATATAACGGACAGAATATTATTTTTACTTAGCGAGACTAAAAAACCTACAACAACAACATGACAGTATCAAGAGCGCAGCTTACCATTGACCTCCTCTAAGTTGGCCTTCTCCTTGGTTCCCAGTGGGCCAACCCAGCCTCCCTTGGGGGTCCCACTCCCTCCCGTGCTGTCCGAGACATGGCCACTGTCTACACTGGGGTTGGTCACCCGGATACCTGTCGCTGTGGTGATCGTGGTGCCGGTGTGAGAGGTGGGGGTGCCGGTGAACACGCCCTCGTCAGAGAGGGAGTCTTGGGCCACCGGCTTGCTTGCCTGTAGGTCGGTCGGTCAATGTATATTGTAAATATATTTGTATAAATATGATAGTTTTACGTGCTGAACCTTCAGTGCCTGGTCACTGGAATGTATACATTAAAATGGCATACACTGAAATCCTATGAATTAACCATTTGCTACGAAGAGCGGTTCAACATTAATGGTTTAATGTTGGGGTTATAACAACAAAAACAACTGGAGCTTCTAATGTGGAGTGCGGGGGGCTATGGTCTTAGTTATAAACATAGTCGGTCTTAAATAGTAATCAATAATTTAAAATAAAAAACAACTTTAATAAATAGAAAATCTCAAAAAAATTGGAAACCGTCTTTACATTTCTTGACATCGAAATATGAAGTTTCAGGAACTTTTTAAAATCACTCACGCACGATTGTAGATGTTTATATATAATATTATATTGGTATTATTAATAACATTTGTAAAATATATTCTACAGGATCTTCAGAACCTTTTTGTGGCTCTCCTAACGTACTTCAATAAAACTTCGGACTGTACTGTGAAACGAATAGGTATTCCCACATAAAAATTTCAGCCAGATACATAATTTGATTTTGTGAATATAAATCAGGAAGTTTGGGAGACTCATTTTAGTTGAAATTGACATGGTGCATTATTTAAACTCCTGAACACCTTGCTACTGGATCCTCGCGGGCCAAGTGATCATAAAATAACTTAATGTATTACTTCCATCTAGATGTCACTAAACTTCATACAACCAAAGATCCAAATAAGTTGACGAAAAAATGTGCCAAGTTTCAAGTTTCTACCATATCTCGAAGTGGTCAAACTTTCGTAGTAGGGGGGGGGGGGGAGAGAGGGGATTTTACAACTTCCCCTTAATATTTACGTACAGATACGCCTAGAAAAATGGTTGAAATAGGCCTTGTTCAAATATGAAAGAAAATGTGTTTGAAGTTTAAAAAACGGACATGATGATTAATTTTTTAAATTAAAATGACCTCCACCCACATCGATAAAATGAAATCCACTAACACAGTTTGCATTCTTTTAATGCCCATGATGTAGTCGAATATTAAAATAGTAGAAGCGGTGGAGAATTCAGAATCATAGTCAGCATCTGATAACTCGTGACAGAGTACGCGATTACTTAAATACTTTGACATACAACTATAGTTAAAATATGGAATTTTATTGTGACATGATGATGTATCTATCTTACTGTCTACGCGATTTCTATTTCTACATACAAAGTACACATGAAAAGCCTGATAATGTATCACATGCTGGCAATAAGCTACACAAAATGTCCCTATATAATTGTTGTATAGAAATTAATGTTACTATTAAAGCAATTCTTCCGATATTTAGAAAGAAAAAATCTAATTCCCAAATAGAATTACTTAAAAAAGTAGATTTTGGACTTAGTGATGATCATGGACATAAGTAAAAGTAAGACAAACATAATTATGAAAGGTAGCCAACGTATCCGAAAAATGCAAAATATTTTAAAAAACAAAAGGAAAAACTTCCTCGTAAACATTTTTATCCTAATATTTAGAATATTATAATAAAACTATACACGAAGCAGTTTTGCCTTCTGTTTTTAAATAAGTAAAAGTGTTTCAAAATAATGATAGTTTCAGAAAGTTAGGTATAGGCAAAGTAAACAAAAATCAATGCAACTAACTGAACAAAGACAAAACTATTAGTGACATTTAAATAAAAGAAGAAGGAAAAAATTTATCTTTGATAATAATTATTATATAATCTTACCGTTAGAAAGTTGTCAACAGAAATAAATATTTCAAACATTGAGATATAAGCAACAGCTATATACGAAAATTTTAGAACTATAATAATTCTAAGTTGGATATTCTTCTATAAAGTGTTGAGACACTGTCTATCTTATTTAACCGTCTTAGACTTTTTATGGCGTTGAACTGTTTTTTTAAGTTATTCGCTTTCTGTTGACAAAAATCGATATGGAAACGTCCACATTTACCTTATTAAACAAAGATACTGCATGTATTCTAGTTTTTAATTGCGACTAATATTGTTTAGACACTATTGTCAAAGCGTCCATATTTAGTATAATGTAATTACAGAGAAGGGATATCTAGAATAAATATACTAAAATTTATAACTAATTATAAGTTTCCTAATTAATTTATGAATATATGTTTTATTATGTAAATATGTTTTTTTAGAAATTGCCTTAATGGATAACTTTTTCTTCAGAAATGGATATTTTTACTTTAATTTTTATATGCAGCATTATATTTATTCAATGTTAAAATGACAAAACTCTTGTTCAAATACTTATGTTCAATTTAAAAGTATCTATAAATAAGTTGCTATATTTTATTGCTATTATACTCTATTATATATGCATAAAATGAAATATAATTTATATGGATGAATTTAAGGAAATAATTGTTTTTCTAACTGGTCGTTTTCTCCGTATGAAGAATTATTCATACATATTATTAATGTGTCTTTATTCAACTAATTTCACGCACTATTCTCGAAGGCTCGGCATTTTAAAAAGTTAAATATTTGACTTCTTTACTCAGAATTCAATCCTCCCTGCCGGTACTAGCATATTACGTGTACAATGTATGTAAAATAGTTCAATACAAAGACCCTGAAGGTATGTAATTTGGATTATAAATATGGGAATTCTCATTGAAATTCTCACCGAGATAATTGTTTTAATAATTCCAAATTGATTGTTCGATTAGTTAAAATAAATGTTGCTTGTTTAAACTAACGTCAGTATAATGGTTAATGTTATCGGCATTGTGAAATATATTTCTTAACTACAGTTTACAGTGTTTTAGATCTAAAGCGATTAACATGTCATATCATTTTTTATTAGACATATTTGTATATTTATTAATTGGATAATAAAATCCTACTTTTTTTATTCAGGATAGTGAATAGTAAATTTTTTTAAATGACCTAATCTGTTTTCATGATAACGGGATCCAGAGTTAATCCCTACAGAATCCAATGATGAGCAAGCAGTGGGTCTACCTTAGTCTCGACGAAGACGTCATTATCCTCGCTATCATCCGCCTCCCCCACCACCGCCTTGAGTGCCGCCACCTCCTCCTCCTCCAGCGAGGTATGCAGACAGTCCAAGTCCCGCAGCTTCCCTCCCACGCCGCCACTGCTCGAGAGGCTCGCCTCGCGCTCCCGCTCCCGCACCATCGTCTCCACCGCCAGCCACTCGGACATCACCTGTTCGTAGTTGGTGTGCGCGTGGGTGTCTAGACTGGCCCGGTCCTCGGCCGACATGGGCCAGCTGTAGTGGCCGAGCAGATGCGGCCACACCTGCCACCACACACACACAAGGGGGGTTAGTTCTAGTATGCACCAAAAATACCAAACAGTTTCTTTGAGATAGGATGAAATTAAAATTTGAACCCCCCATTCTATCTCTTCCTCCCATTCTCTTTTTTTTCTTTTTCGTCCCCCACACTCTTATCTTTTTCGATTTTTAACCCCCCTTTTTTTACCTTCCCCCTTTGTTTCTTTATATTTTAGACACTCCCTCCGCCGGGGAATTTTCCCTCCCCTGACTTGGGTAGGTTTGATACGCACCCGTCGGTCTGCCACTTTTGGTATGTTTAATAAAAACATTATTGGGAACACCACTCCTTAAAAACCATTCAGCCGATTTGTAACTACTTTGGCAATTAGTGATAAATTCCTAATTTCAGGCATGATTTTAGGGCTATTTAAAAAATACGGAAATATAGCTACCCACGACCTTATCCGCGAAGCTAAGCCGCACAGCGACATTTTTTTTGACCTTTAATTTTGTCACCATAATGGTGCGCATTATATTAACTTTATCGTAGGCAACGTCTGAACATTTAAAATAGTTGACTGATGATTTTGACTTGGTCTTGAGGCCATACTTTATTGTCTGAAT